>JAQGCY010001102.1:0-12055 GCA_034700645.1 Xenylla mediterranea
TTCATAAATTTGTATAAACTTTTAGCTGAAGCTGGATCTAAGTGACACTGCTCAGAGTTATCGCTGAACGAGAAAAACTCTAATAAATCCGTTGATTGTGCTTTTAGGAACTCTAGGAAGGCTTTGCCAATTCCTTCATCTTGGACTTCGTCAACGCTATTACTCTGATTATTAGGATGAGACTGATTGATTTCTTTAGCGTTCTTAGTACTATCAGTATGTCCAGTACTTACTGACTGATGACGATTCTGGGATAAGTCAGTAGTTGTACCATGTGTAGTTTCTGCATTTCTATTATTACCTTCCTTAATAGTTGGTTTGTCCAGTTTGATTTCGATTGTATCCACGCTGTTAGCTGTTTCATTTGAAGGATCCTGAGCCTCTGGAGACGAGGATTCCGCTTGAACATTTAATGGTGCAGGAGACGACCCTGGAAAGGACTTATGTACATTCATTTAGTGGTTAAGGTCAAGTGGAGTTAATTGTTCGAAGCGAAAGCGTCATACATCTCTAATTGAATACAAAATATGATTTTTCTTCATAAGAGTGCATGACGCCAACAAAGCAGCAGCAGCACAAACGCCAAGTTGCCAAAGGTGGTGAATTTTGGAAATACAAACCAAAACACAACAGATGATTCACTTGTCTGTCTCTGTGGCTGTCATCGTCATCTGAGTATTTTCTGAATTCTAAGTGCATGTGTTGGATTGGAAGGAACATAAATTAAAACTAATTTACTATTATTTGGATTGGATACTTTTTAATTACTGGTTACTTAAGTGCATTTCTAACATTTGCTTTGTCAATTCATTTGTAATTTCATTGCACCAACAGCAATAGTTTAGTGTAGTTTGTAGTGGTAACGGTAAGGTTAACGAAGTAAAGAGGAAAAGGTATGCATTTTCAGAAATTTAACAACAACAGTTAAAATTTGGGGCACTTAGATTGGAGTCGAGAGCAAGAAAAATGATTGGTTATTTGGAACCTACGCAAAAGTTCCAGTCGATTAAGACCAATTTGGCTTGAATCGGTTAGGATAGAATCGCTGTCGCTGTCGCCGTGCTAGACTGCTAGCGCTAGGATTACCTGTGGGTGGCGTAGACGTAATCGTCGTCTTGCTATCTTTTTCACCTTCCATTATAAATAATAAATGTTGTAAACTAATTCTCGGTTCGTTGTACGCTGATATCTGTTTGTTATTTGTACCTTGTGTGAAACCAATCAATTGTTTGTTTAATTAAGCTGTACATGTACAACGAAAACTGGGCTTATGACAACTATCTATCTAATTTAAAAAGTACATAATTCTAATGTGTGAAAGTCGTTTTTTTCCCTAGAGAAGTGGTGCTGTTGACCTAGCTTAGAATCGGACGGAGTACAAATTACAATAGATTGTCTGTAGATTTCTTTGCTGTGCTGTGGGTGGATCAATTTAAATTCCAATGGCTGAAAACCTCTCAGTTGGTCAGTGGGTTGAGGTCACTGGGAAAGGTGTCATTGGCAGAGTTGCCTATATTGGAAATCCAGATTTTGCTGAAGGAAAATGGGTTGGAGTAATTTTAGATCAGCCCAAAGGAAAGAATAATGGAACAGTTCAAGGGAAATCATACTTTGAATGTCCAGAAAACCATGGAATATTTGTTCGACAATCTCAAATTAATATACTTCAGGAGCCACCTGGAGCTGGAGGTGATTCTCCCAGAGTAGCTACTGGCCAAGGGAAGTAAGTAAATAATACTCTGATTTATATAATTACTCTCGCAATATTAATGGCGTTCTATTACAGAGATGGATCACCCAAAGGCCCATCCCCTGAAGAGGCTAAAGGTTCGAGACTAATCAAAAGCAGGTAAGCTAAGGAAATACAGAACAACTGGGAACCTAAAGAATGTTTGAAAGTTTGATAAATGTACATGGGGCATGAGGTTTTATATGTTTATAATCAAAGTTGTTATTCTTCGCATGTGAAAATTACTAAATTGAAAATTCAGTATCTTTCATTTTAAATTAAATGTTTTAAAATCACGTTTCTATTGTGCAATTACTTCTGTGTTTCAATTTATTCATTGTCATGTGTTATACAATTGTTCTTTACATCGATCAGCTTTTACCTTCAAAGTACTCTCAATTTTTCACTTTCACTAACCCCCAATTTTCTGGATATTTGATCTTTTTACTATTTTTATCTTCAAGCGAACAACCAGTCCAAATTCAAAGGAGGACTCAGCTTACTCGGTAATTATTGTCATAAGGGGTCGACTAAAATCTTGCCAAAATTAATGCTTATTAGATTTGTATTTTAATTTTATTATAGAATCTTGGTTATTGTTGTTCACTGCTTTCAGCTTTTACTCACATTTTTACAAATTCTGAACGAAAACGCCTTAAGCTTAGCTTATTATGATGTAGATTTAGCCCAAAACCACGAAAAAGTGGATCCTTTGATTGGACAAATCGTGTCAAGACTTACGAAGAAAACAACATATCCACAAAGCAGAAGGTGTTCACTTCCGGTTCATTTTCACAATTGAGTACTAATGAAATATTTGCTGAAACTGAAACCTATTCGAAGGAAACACATAGAACATTCCTTCCAGTACCTTCCCGAAAATTGTCCTATAGAACGAGTCCAGAACCAAATCTGGACATAGTCACTCCCACTGGAATTATGCAATCACAACTAAAATACATTGGCTCAGATTTGTCTACTGGTTTTAATCTAGAAAGTAAATTCACATTATCACAAGATCCAAGAGATTCTGCTGATCCTCGTTCACATATAAGAAAAACGTCCAATATTCCACCTAAGAAACCACCTAGGAAAAGTCTTCCAGCTCCAGGTTGTTCAACTTCAACATAATTCATTACTTCAATGACCATATTCTTTAATGCTTGTGACATTTGAGTGTAAATAATTTTATTTTGACTTGCTTTACTAGATGCTTCACTTGCACATTTACTTGCTGCTAAACTAATAGAAGATAAGAAAGTAGGAATTGCAGAAATAGAATCTGCTAAAGAATCTCGATCAAATCCTAAAACCCGTGTATCTCCAAGCACATCATCCAAGATGCTTCAAAGGTTCAAGCTTTCTCGCTTGTCTCTTGGTTCCAAGAGGTTTGCTTAAATTAGTTAAATGTTATCTAACAAGCTAATTTACCTGATTGATTTCTTAATGCTTTTGAACTGTTTGGAAGCATATAGAACGATTGTTTTTGTTTAAGCCAAGCATTCAGGAATTAATATAGTTTGTTATTACTAGTTCAGTGATGATCCTCTCCTACTTTCATTTAGGTTACCGATTGCGGGCTCAAAAGAAACTCAAAAATCGTTACAAGTTACACCGTCTGGTTCAAGAAATAGTCTAAGTTCAAATACAACTCCTTCAAGTACTGGAAAAAATGACTTGTCGAAGCGCTCTTCCTTTGTTGATGTAATAATTGTTTTTTTCATGGCCTTATTTTTTGGCAGTAGGATCCAACATTTTTATTTTGTAATTCAGACTATTGCAGAAACTATTGTACCTCAATATACGCAAGGAACACCAAGTGCCTTGATAACTCCAACGCTTACACCTCTAACCACAGGAGAAGATCGATTCGGAGCACTTCAAACATTGGAGGCATTGCGAACTGAAAACAAGGATTTACAAGAAAAATTGGAAATATTGAAAGGTTCCTAAATATTATTATTCTATTGGATTCCACACGACTTCTTTACTGTTAAATTGTTTTGCTTCAAGGAAAACGTGCTGCTGACCAAGAAAAACTCAGAGAAGTCGACCGATTGAGGTTGCAAGTGGAGACCCTTTCCGAATTCAAAACCAAAGTTTTGGAGTCCCAGTCCGTTTTACAAAGGGATTTAAAAAAAGTAAGCGATCAATTAGATTTAAGTTTACTTGACTAATATAATTGTCAACAACAGGCAAAACAAGAAGCTCGAGACGCTATAGAGGCAAAAGAACAACATGCTGAAGAAATGTCTGACTTATCTGAAGCTGTCGAAATGGCAACTCTGGACAAGGAAATGGCAGAAGAAAAGGCATGTCAAACTTATACACGTAACCCGTCAAGTTGTGTTTAATACATTTTTGTTGAATTTACAGGCGGAAACATTGCAATTAGAACTAGAGCAGGCTAATGAAAAGATTTTACAACTTGCTGCCGAGTTAGCCGCTATCAAGGAAGAGTTATCTGGCAAATTTGATCCTGAGGCCGGGCAAGTAAACTCGATTCAGATGAAACAAATGGTTGCAGAAAATTCAAGACTCAGAGAAGCTGTACAAAAGTAAGTAATGAGGAGATTTAATTGTGTTAGTTTACTGAGGTAATGAGGTATTTTTCCTTTATAGATTGCGTGATGCAGCGGCTTATGAAAAACATCAACACCAAAAAACTATCAAAGATGCTGAAACCCATAAAGCGGAAGCTTTGGAACTATCAAGAACCAAGGAGAGATTTGAAAAACGGTGCGAGGAACTCGAAGGTCAAATAACGGAATTACAGGAACTGGTTAGTTAATAGTACTTCGTAAAATGGGATGCACTTAATTGGGTAAAAATTTTCACTATGGTTTATATATTCCTTGTTTAGAATGATGCAGCTTTAGGAGCAGAAGAGATGGTTGAGAATCTCACTGAGAAAAATTTGAATCTAGAAGAAAAAGTGGCTAAACTTGCAGAAGACTTAGCTGATTTGGAAGCCTTGCAAGATGTAAATGACCAACTTCAGGAGGATGCAAAAGAAACTGAAATGGAACTTCGAGATGAATTACAAAGAGCTATTGTAGCGAATCAAAATGCAAGTTGTTTTATAAATATTTAGTATATAGAAATCGACAAATAAGTTGTTTGCTTGCTTAGATTATGAGAGAAAAGGAAGCTCTAATGGAAACATTTGCTGATCGTGAGGCGACGATTCTGAGATTTCGAGAGTTGGTACAAAAACTACGTGATGATAATGATCAATTACGTCAGAGTCTTGAAGTTGAATCTTCCAAATCTATCCCATCTTTGTCTGAGGCATTAGATTTCAAGGTAAGTTTCTTTATCGAATTTTACATGGGTTTACTTTCTCTTATTCTTTCCTACACTACTATAAATTGTAGAAAATATTTGCCGAGACAAAAGCGCAAACAACGGCTATTGACTTAGAACTACGAAGAATGGAAGCTAAGGAGGCAACTTTACATGTAACATATCTTAGTGGATATATGCCAGATGGATTTATGAAGCGAGGAGGTAAATGTCATTGAATTTTGTTTTTGTTTTAGATTCAGAACGTTGACATATTTCTTATTTTGATAGGTGATCATGATGCCTTGCTAGTCTTACTATTAATTCCAAGAATGATATTTAAAGTAGAACTTCTTTTGGGACAAGTAAGAGAGAAACTTGTTCCTGCTTCATTGGCGACAAGTTCCGAAACCGGAGATGATGTCGCGTCCTCTCCTGACGTTGAGCGATATGCATTTTCCTGTCAGTTACGATTCCTGCTGCACGCTTTGCTAACTGAGCTACATCGCTGGTCAACGGCCTTAACCACGTGTAGCACTGAGACGTTCCTAAAAGTCGGCCAGTTATACACTGATTTAAGCGTTCAGGAAAAGAACGTGGATTTCTACCTTGAGTTATTAAGAAAAAGTCAAGTAAGCTTAAATTATTCATCACATCTGATTTATTTTTATTTTCAACAGTAATTCGTAGAATATTCCATGCTAAGTAGCTTATAGTTTTTATTATTCTAGCTTTTTGCTTTTTTCTATAACTTTGGTTCCTTTCTTGGATGATTTGAAGTAAGATTTATAGAAAAATCGAGTAAAAAGTATGAAATAAGGTACATAGATTCCAAATGACACCTTAAGCCCAAAGTATCCTCGCTGGCATTCAGATTCTCGACCTATTAGAGAGAAACAATTTTCAAATATAACTCCATGCTTAACATACTATTAACTTTCTTGGAAATTACCTTGAAACCACATAAGGTTAACGGCGTAGACATTTACAACAATGCCGAAAAACATTTGTAGAATTTGTAATGTAGTAATCAACATTGCAAAATTTCGTGGGATTTTTACTCCGAGGGCCTGAAACATATTAAAGTTTAGGACTTACACCTTCACCAATAATCTAAAATATTGCTCACCTTGAGTGCATAATAGGAATACATGAGACCGTGTATAAAGGAATTCATCACAATATACCAAAGTTGATTTGGTTCATAAGGACCATACATTACCCACCAACTTAACAGAGTAGTAACATGGTGATACCTGGAAAGTTAGACTTTTTAATTGTAGTTATACCATATTGTAACTCATTCTCACTGCTTTTTTCTTACCAATGCAAGAATAGTAGGTTTTGTTTCCTTAAAACAACAAATGCTGTATCTCCTAATTCTATCATTTTGGAAAGAAGTAATAGCCAGCTCCAGAAAGCTGTTGCCGTGTTATGCGAAGTCCTAAAAAATCGTAAAAACAATTGTAAATTTAATTCTCATATATGCAATATATTATTCATTACCATTGGCACACAGAATTATGAAATCCATTTGGTGATGAAAGCACATGAAGGAATTCTGGAACAGTTCTCATAAATGCTACTATTGAAAAGATGGCCAATATTGAGTTCCAAGTTGTTAAAATTCCAGTAAGCCGGAAGGGTTTTCGATCTCTCATTAAATACTGAGTTGTAAAGATGAATATAACGTATGCAATAGCTGCATAAACACTAACGGTCCAGTGCTTTTGGATGAAAAGTCTCCATTCCGTTAATTCAAACTTTTCCCATTCATAAGTCTTCATGTAGGTGGGCTCAGTTAGATTTACAAGGCGAAATTCTTCCATGTTGATGGCTTAAATTTACTCACCGGTGTTTCTAGATTGAAAATTAAAAACTAACTGTCAAAGAATCGAGGAAGACACCGTGTCATTAGAGCTCTAAGATCCTGATTAGGCGTCAAGACATAGTATGATCCATATATTAAATTATAACTTGATGGATTGCACCACACCTATTAGTAATACTATATAGTTTCTCTCACTAGTAATAAGAGATAACTGATAACGCTATTGATCATACTTTCTCAGCATGTAGATGCTTTTCTGTAGCTTTTTTGTATGTCTAAATATAATCTAACCCATGTATACTAGTCAGATTACGTAATTAATTTGATTTTACTAATCTTTTGCGATAATTTTACAAGAAAGCAAACTTAAGAAGTCGGCTTGAAAAAGCTTACTCTGATGCCTTAAATAAGATCGATATTTTTCGCTCTCCGACTCCGATGAAGTTTTCGTGGGCACGCTCTAAAATGTAATAAGCGAGTCCGGATGCTGTAGCAGTTCCAGAATTAAGAGTACAGACACTGAAGCATGAAACATGTGCTCTGCTAAAACCGGTTAACAATCTTGTGACATTATGATGACTCGAATATCCTAACTTTTAATTTGTCAATGATAAGTAGGGTTCAAGTTATAATGCTATATTATTTTGACCTTATATTCCAATTAGCATACCTCATGCTCATTGAAACTCTGATCTGAGCGAGTAATTCAAAGGCATAAGTATACTGAATAACTTGATGTATGTAGTGGGGTCATATTCACAGTTATGGCGTGGTGTTAATGAATGAAAGCGAAAATAAAACAAACCTATCACACAGTATATAATCCAATCTGCATAAAATATAAATGGTATATACAATTATGCTGGCGAACGTTTTAGAATGAAAAATTTTAAATAGATTTGAAATCGGGATATTTTCTTTAAACTTGCAAAATGAGTCGATGATGCATAAAATTACCATTGTAAACTAATCTTAATAATATGTGTATGCTTTTGTTTTAGCTGGACGAAAATATCCCGTTAGAAGGGATGGAAAAGTGCATTATGTCCTTTCAAAATTTCTACTCTCTCAATCTCGCAGATGACCATGTTGAACCATCTACGCTGGTTTCCGACTTATGTTATGCCGCTGTAGCGGCCAGCGATTGTGTCGTAGTTGATGTATCCAAATTACTTCTCATGCTGAAGGTACAAACATAATCGAATTGAAAATTTCCAGTAAATTAAATTTGCATCATAAAATTTAGAAAAGCGAGAAGGAATCTAACCTAGCAACACTGCTTCAGGATATTAAAACTATAGGAGAGTCTCTGAGACAACTGGCTAAAAGAACACGACGGTATCTACCTGATCCTCCTAAGCAGCCCCCTATCTCAAATAAACTCCAGTCTCAGTTATTGAACGATGCCGTAACCTTAACTAAAGTTGTCAAAATTGTTCAAGAGGCTTCTAAACAAGCTATACGTCACCAAAGCATGAACTCGGGTAAGGAGGAAGTATTATTTATTGGAACATCGATATAAAAAGCAAATGTCATAATCTATGCAGGATCCGATGGACTACCTTCATCCAAAGTCGAAGAGTATCTATATTCTGCTATGGAGAAATGCGATAGCCGTGTGGAAGGATCTAGTGGATTCAAAGAAGTCATAAAAGAATGGCTCACGACCTCCCTTATGACTATGACTGATCTAGCACAAGTTGTTAATGAAGCCCCTGTCATGCTCAAGGAGAAGGTATTGTAGTTGATAACTAATTTTTTTGTACAAGAGTTAAAAATTTATAATTATGCTTTTTAGCCTCCTACGCCTTTAAGTCTTAGATCTGAAGCAGTGAAAGCTGAGCTAGACCAGACAAGGAACTTAAAAATTCAATTGGAAGATCGAGAGGCCACGATTAAGGTAGAATTTTACTGATGTTCTTACAAATTGTATAATTTGGCTAGCTTTTAATATTATACAATGGTTTTTCTGCGAAGGAATTGAAAAAGTTTATTCGACTTAAGCAAGAAGAACTGAGTGAAGCATCCATTAGAAAGGACTTAGCAGAAAAGAAACTATCAAATGCTACGAAAGATAGCGATTTGACCATTGAAAAGTTAAGCGTACGTTAAAATATTAATTAAAATGAATTCAAAGTTGTAATGGTTTCTCATTAATTCGTACATTTAAAAATTATACTTATTATTATAGAGAAAACTTGAAGATGTCCAGTCGTTACTTCAACGGAAGGAAAGAGAATTCGAGGCAACTTTAGAACACTTCCAAGCAGATATCGAATCCTTGGAAAGTGAGAAAGGCGAGTTGAGAGACAAACTGTTGGCCTCTTCGAAAAGGAGGCTTTTTGATGGAATTTCTGCTGGTTAGTTTTGCTTTCGTCCAGTTACTCGAACTTTTCTTATTATGAAATTAAAATTATCTTTTTAAAGCCTCAACACCCTTAGCCTCGCCAGTGCATGGATATCCAACTCCAAATCAATCCTCTCAAAGTATGCTTCAAGCACAAGTAGCTCCTTCGTCCAGTCTTATCGAATATACAAGATATTTACAACGCCAAAATTGGAAACTTAAATCAGGAAAAGTTAAGGAAATTTTAAAGAACATGGAACCCATTCAGGTATAGCTCGACTTTATTAATCAGTTTGGAGTACTCTTATATTTACATATGAATTTTTTATCGTTTGAACTTACTCTAGCTATCTAAAAAAGAAGATGCAGATACTATGCGGCAGCTAGAAAAATCATATTACAAACTCAAGCAGGTAAATTGGTCACAATGTTTGAAGCATCACACGAATTCATTAAAAACTATTTTGTATGATTAGGAATGGAACAACTTGCTCTGTGATTCGTTGAAAATAGCTCTAGACAAGGATATCAGTATTTCAAGGAAAAGTTACCTGACCATTTTAAACAAAGCTAGAAAAATTGATCTTTCAAATAAAATGACGCAACTAAAAGTTCATATTAATTCAACAATGAGTCAGCGGCAATCGGATGATATTATTAAGGCAGACTTTACAGTATTCTCAACCGCAACGACAGAGGTAATTGTTTTATGATTCACATGTGATAACGTAGTTGCTAAAATTCGGCGTGAAAATGATCTTTTGAACAGAATGAGGTCAAAGATACACGGAGAGTTGGAATGATCCGTTTACCCGGTTGGGACAAAACAAAGAATAACCCAAAACAAGTTGTATTGAGCCCTGAACAAATGCTACAAATTCACAAATTATTAGCACCAATTTAACATGATGATTTTCAAAACAATGTTTGTAAATGATTAGCTTTGCATTATTTATTCACTTGGCTTTGTGTCCTGACGGCCGGATTAATAATTTAAAAATAAAGGAATAATTCTTTTGCCGATTTGATTTCATATTTGTAAATACAAGTATTGCGATGTCATTTAAAAAAATTGAATAGTCCCTAAAGTTGAATCCGATTCACCCTCAGAATAAAAATGATTTTGTCTAATAAAGGAAAATCCGTTAACTTGCCTGGTTTTGTGAACATTTTTTGGTAGATTACATTGGAAGAGGTGGTGGTTGATGAGGCATAGGTTGTTTGGGCAGCGGTGGCAAGGGATGTTGTGGAGAATTTACCATTGGTGGTGGAGGTTGATGGGCAAAATACGGCATTGGTCCTCCTGGAGCCATAAACGAATTAATCTGAGGTATAGGTGAGGACGCATGAGTCGGAAACATTGAAGGCATCGGAGCCATAAGTGAAGGTGGAGGCAGATTAGGATTGAAACCAGGGGGTGGTTGGTTTGGATAAGGTGAGAGTACACCATGTATCATTTGCGGCGGTGGGATCGAATTGGGTTGGGATATTTCTGGAGAGTGTGCATTCAGTTGTTTATTTGCTTCTTGACTATTTACTGGTTCCTGAGTCTGGGAATAGAAATCCAGGACTTGATGACAAATATCTTCAATAACTTCCATGGTCATATCCTCTACAAACATGTCCCACCACCTCAGATGCTCACTTGTTCTGTTTGACCAGTCGGATACGTCGAATTTAGAAAGTTTACATGCTAAATGCATGAGTGCTATAGCCATTATTTCTGGTTCCCACTGAAGGCACAGGGTTGTACATAAACTATTAAATGAATTATCATTAGAATTTAAACATTAAACTTTTAAACGTGAATTGACAAACCTATCATTCACAAAATTCCAAGCCATTTGCACCATTTTTTCTAGTCTGGTTTTATCTCCTTTCAAACAAGTTGCATATTTAAGAAGGAATTTATAGGGATGTTCAAGCTGCAAGTCGAACTTAATAGTTTGCAATAATATCCTTTCCAAGGTCATGATTTCTTCCTGTAAAATGGTAATATTTAGATTGTAGAATTTGTATTTTTGAATAAACAAATCAATCACTGGTAACCTACAATTCTTATTTTGTCATCTCGACCAAATTGTTCAATGAACATGGAATCTTCCAATAGTTTCCTGGCACTATCAATCATATCCTTACATTTTTTAGGAGTTTCTTCAACTTTTCCAGCAAGAAATAGACAGGCACAAGCTATCGGCTAAATGAAAAAGGAATCATTGTAATACCAAGCACAATAAAGGGTATGGAACTGGATTAAGATTAAATTATCGGCTTACTTACATATCTTGGGAAGTCCTGAAAGGAATGGCTCATATAAAAACGGTGAAAGAATACGACAGCAGTGGCCATGGTTGTGGAGAGGCTAAGATTCATTGATGTTCCTAGCTCCATTATAAATCTTGCACCTAATTAAACGAAGGGACATTATAGTTAACACCAGTTTTGATTTACAAATTGGAATAACAATAGTTTATAGTTTAACTTACCTTCTCTACGATATCTGGACTCTACTTCCGGATCTAGGCCTTTTAACATGGATGGAGTTTGCCGGAGCTCACGACGTGTAAAGTACCATCTTGGCATGGTGGTGGTTGAAGTAATTACAGTCAGTTTTAAGAGAGGATTGATAATGAAGAAAGTAACAGATTGATTACAGAAACACTAACTGATGTTCAAGTGAAATGTTGTTGCTAGATCAGATCACAATAAACTAAATTTTAAATGTGTACACTTAAAGGATCCTCGTCCTTTCCTACGTTACGTGCTTTAAGTGTTCTTAAATTAGTTTTTATTTCCTCATTATAATATTTTCGTCATAAATGTTCCTTTCACCTTTCACTTATGAGAATTCCAAGAAAAGTTA
>JAQGCY010001103.1:0-12052 GCA_034700645.1 Xenylla mediterranea
AGCATAACAGTTAGATTACATTTACAAAAAAACTACACTAGACACTACAGGCTACACTACATTTTACTTACACGAAGAAAATAAGTTTGGTTTGGTGTAGTTAAAGTTTATGCTGGTTTGGTATTTTATTGGCTTGACTTGAGCTTCATATATGCTGGTGTAGAAAAAAACTTCCTTCTCATTCCTTAATAAAGGTTTTAGTTGTGAACTGTGATGTGAAGTTTAGTGACTGAAAAGACTGAATGAAGTAGTTTTTTGTATGTGTTATGTTGTTGTGTGTGGTTCGTTTGTATTAAAGATAGATAGAAGAAAAATATATAAGAAAATATATAAACTAATATAATTGTGTTTTTGGATAGACATTACTTTACTGAAAGTAAAGTACAAGTACAGTAAAAAGGATGCTATTCATTCATATAATATTGGTATAAATATAAATATGAGAAACAACAAGCAGATAGATAAGCTAAGCTAAGCTGTATAAATATTTTCATATAATAAAAATAGTTAAAAGAAAGTGGTGTATGTGGGCATATTCATTCACTATTTCAATACTCCTAATAAACCCTAATAATTTCATTATATTCTATTGGACATTTTGTTTTGTTTTGTGGAAAAAAAAAGTACAAGTGGTTGGTTGGACTAATGGATATGGAACCAGCGGAAATAATTTAATTACACTTGTTGTTTTACTATTGATTGCAATTGCGATATCTTTATTTTCTTCGATCTTATTTTGGTGCATAAAATACACAGCCGAAACAGTTTTATTTCTATTACAAAAAAAATCTTATTGCTAAAGAAAACTTTTTTTCTATCGTTGCAAAGTCGCTAATACAATCTCAGCACAAGGTGACCTTTATAAGAAAATTGTTTGAAACTGAAAAAAATATTCTTCAAATAAGGATTTTGAAGTTGAAGTTAAAGTTATATATATATTTTTTTTTGTTCATTTCCTGTTCTACACTTGAAAAAATTATAATGGATTTTTAAGTGGAACGGGCATTTTTTTTTTTGTTCTTATTCTTATTGAAATGAAATTGGTCTGCAAATACGATCAAATAATATCCTGGAGTGTTCTTACTTTTTGTAAACTAAAAACTTGGAAAATGTCACGTTGAAGTGAATTTGTTTGTTACTTTCATGTTGTTTGTTCGTAATCATAATCATAATGAAATAACAGTAGGAGATTGTTAGATTGGATTGGATTGGAATGAGATTTTCTTTTACATTTGAAGAATATTATTATGTAGTAGAAAGTTTTAAGTTAAAAGAAAGTGATGGATTTATTTATTGTATTTGCACTATTGTGACGTACATACTTGAGTTATTGTTCTTTAAAAGGAAGAAAGTAGGTTTATGATATGATTATGAATAATCTTGGTTCCAAAATTGTGATGTGATGTGACGCATATTTTTTGTATCGTCAATGCCGAAACAAAAATTGCAACAAAAAGCTTTCTCCAGTTGAAAAAGCTAAAACAGTACCAGTTTTATGTTAGCCGAAGCCGAGTCCGGGCTTACAATATCTACCTGACCTGAGCTATACGCTAAAATGACCTCCGCATTCAGAACAGTTTAAGTTACTTTACAACATTAACATTATTAGAAAAAATCACGTTCACATCATTATCATTCTAAAAAAAAACCTTTGATATGTTCCACGCTTACTCCTTACTTTTATTACAATGACTTCTGATTGGAGTCGAGTTCTAAAATTAAAGTGTTTGTCGGCTGATTCTTATGAAGTTTTACGAGATGAATCATTTGCACGTCGCAGATTCTTTTGTTTTCGTAATTGTAAGTTTACATTAAGTCATTAAAATTTATTTTGAAAAAACATACTTTACTTATTTAGAAAAAGCCGAAATAAACTGCTTCCGATTTTTCATTAAGATTTTTTATTTTTTTTATTTCTTGCAGCACGAAGACATTCCTCACACCAGAATTTAAATTCTGTAAACGCTCAAGGATCAACCGAAGAAGCGTCATCCTCAGATATAATTCCACAAGACTCAAAAACGGAACCAAATAACGAAGCAAAATTAAGCCGGTCAAATCATAGTAGAGACAATCAAACTACTAATAAGACGCTACCCAGCCGTGTTAGTTCTACCCCCACCCCTCCCCAATCAACAGCAGTTATTGAGGTGAATAACCAATCTAGCTCTTCGTCCAGTGGTTCAGTAAATGGTGGTATACTAAGTTTTATCGGTAAACATTTGAATAAGTCATCAACAAGACATTTAGAAAAGAGTAGTTCAGGGGTCGCTGGAAGTTCCCAAAACGGTTATCCTTCTAATTCACAAGACAAAAATCAATCAATTGAAGCACGGTACACTAAGTTTCCTGTAAGTAGTGTATCAGACACTGAAAACTGTTCTGTCAGTACTTCAAGTAGGGTTCACGTTAACCCCATAAATCAATTTCTTTCTCATCGTCATCGCAATATTTCAAATAGTAATTTTGAAGCTGAGGGTTCCGATTCATCAAGTTCCCGTACAAATAGTTTACCTCGAGAAAAACTAAATAGTGTACAATCCGGTGATCACACAACAGTACAATTACCCTGGACTGATTTCATACCAAATAATTTAAGTTGTGTCACAAAACCAAAAGTTCATGAAAATACCCATAGAAATATTACTGTATCGTCCAGTGATAGTATTAAAGCACCAAGTAGACCGAGCAAACTACCCCCAAAACCAAGATCAAGATCTTTAGAACGGAATAATAACTTCAGAGTCAATCCTGGTTTAACATTTGATTTATCAAATTGTGGAAGAGGCACAGATTGTTCTTCCTCAAGAGAACCAAGAAGTTGGAATTCAAGAAGTCAAGATAGAACCAAAAATCCACCATCTCCACCACCTCGACCCCCATCAACACTTAAACATCCAAACAGTAGATTAATTAATCGGTCCAATACATTCAGTTATCCTGGTCCTGAACTCCCTCCTAAAAATAATATTGTTTCATCAAAAATGAACTCATCCACAAACTTCTGTACCCAAGTTCCAATAGCATCCTCTAATACAGAAAGTCGAATTCCACAATCCGTCGAATTTCAAACCACGGCGTTCCCTGGGGCTGGTAGTTTTAACAGCTTGAGATTAGGGTCCAATCCTTCGGGCATTGTTTCCGTTGAGGATGTCCGAAATTCTGGATTTATTAATAAACCAACTCAAGGATGGCTTCATGCAGATCAATTATTAACAAGAGAAGGCGTCTCCTATACTGTTAGGGTAAGTCTGAATTATAATTTTTGAATGAAAATAATGAAATTATGCGTATGCTTAACTTTTTTTAAATTTTAGTTCATGTTCAATTGAATTAGAATCGTTATAACTTGGCCTAATGTTGTGTCGTTTGTTTGGTTTACTGTCTTGCATTATACTCGTTATTACTTTCATATGCATTTCCGATTCATATATCTAAACTTTCCACTTCCGGTAGCCTAATACTGGTTCCCATTTGTCAGGATATCCTGGAATACTCATTCAAATTTTCGGATTGAACATTTCCTTTTGCTAACAACGTTTGTTTCAAAAAAGTATTAGCTTGAGCATTGAGCAACCAATGATTTGTAGTGGACAGGAGAATGGGGCTCCTTAGCTAATTGTTTATACTTAATTCTCATTGAAAGCTTCCTTTGCTAAACTAATATAAATTAAATTATCTTGGTATAGAGAGAGATATATATAAATGTGAGAAAAATTGAAATGGCATTATATTCCGTTGTCCGCAGTAAACATTTATTTCCTTTCAATTTTATGACTCCCACAGGTCTTTGTTTTTTCTCTCCGATGATGTTAAGTCTAAACGTAAATGAACAGGAAATGATCTTTTATGCTAAGTTCTACATCCATAGATTCTTTCCATACTTCTCTTCCATTACAAATTCAAAAATGTAATGCTTTAATGGCTTAGGAATGTTATCTCCACGAAAAGAAATTCAGTAAAGCAGGATGTATTTTCATCATTCATTCATTGCTGACGTTGAGTAATAAAATATTCCAGTAATATTGTTCACATTAGCTACAAATAAAATATAAAGAGAGTAAGTAGAATTAGGAATACAATGCATGAATAAATATTTCCGATTTTCTTAGAAGACTTTATGTCATTTCAGACCAGTTTATACAGCTTATAAAGAAAGATTTGGGCTTTTCATAGAGCAAGATAACCCTTAACCCTAAATGACACATTTTCTTAACATCTCAGTTGGAGTTATTGCAATCCTTGTCTCAATAACTTTTGATTAAAAAAAACATATTTTAATGTTTTTGCTTACTTTATACTCTTACTGGAAAATTCTATAATAAAGTTTTATTGCACTCTGGTAGAAAAAGTAATTAGTGTTCATATGAATGAATTTGCGAGTCACAATTTAAAATTGATGATGAAATATTAATTGATGCCAAGAATTTATTGATAATGAAATTAACTTTACAAAGCTGGACATTCATTTTGAATTGAATTCAGTTAATGAGTAAAAGGTAAAAGGTCTTTTATTTCATGCTCATGCTTAATTGCATGATTTAATTACCCACGAGGGGAAAATGGATTCCATTTTGTACTGAACACTCATTGAATATATTCTCTACCTGTTTAACAAAAACAATTTTTATTTATTTGAAATGAAACTTTAGCAGCCTTTAAAATCATAAAAACAAGCTATTGTTATTATTTCCAATCAGAACGGAAGTCGTCAACTTCGTCGTCTGAGCCTCTATAGGGTTCAATTCAATTTTTTCATTCATTCAATCTCACTATGTTAGTACATGTGAACAATAAAAGTTGAGACAGAAAACAAGATAAAAATAAAAACGTAAAATGTTTCATATTGTTAAACAACATCATCAGTCGTAAGATTTATACGAAGAAACTAATGCTATGAGTATGACTAAAAAATGACATGTAATGTATCCTATCGTCTATCGAGCTGGAGTATGGTTTAATGTGTTTACGAATTGATTCTATCGTGTTCCAGAATTCGGATTAGCAGTAAATGTAGTATTTTAGTTGTTTATTATAATAGAATGAAGAAACCTAAAACTAAAGCTATATCCATCCATCCAATGAATGAAAATAAAAAAAACAATGAATGAGACTAGTAGACTCTTAAAGGTGGCACACTCATGTCTTGTCAGATTATTTGGCTAGCATTCAAATTATATTTAAGAACCAGTAAACTAATCTTAAGTACGTACTAAAAAGAAATTTAAGATGTTACTAAACAGTAGAGTACACGTGGATTAGATGACATGGTACTGGTTGGCAATGGCAAAGGCAATGCTGTAAATGAGCTTAACCTAAACTTAACATTTATAACTCTGCATTGATTTTGTATGGGATGCTTCTTATATTTTATATATCGATGTTTTATTCATTGATTCTTATTTTATTATTTTTTTATTTCAGTATATTGGTTGTCTGGATGTAAATATGTCAATGAAGAGCTTGGATTTTGACACTAGATCCCTCATTGCAAAGTAAGTGGGATTATGATTCGTATTGTCAGCTCTTTGATGAATGATAATAAATTAGAACTGTAAATATGTGATTTATGCTAATTGATCAATGAAATTTATGAATGCTTTTACTGTATGTATGTAAATAGCTCAGATATTACAAAACATCCTTATTTAATTATACTTTGAATTTTACTTTACAGGGAATGCATAAATCAAGTTTGTGAAGCTGCCGGTCTTAAGTCAATAGATAGAAAAAGAAAGGTACTTTGTTTCTTTAATTGCAAAGTTTATTTTATGCTTATGAAATTATTTTTTTAAATATTAGATTGACCGTCGCCTTATCCGAATACTTGGACTCCGCCCTAGATTAGAAAATGCTGGTTCTGATGTTCGTTTAACAATTACTAGTACCTCTATAAAGTTAACAAGTCTGGAAACTGGTGCCATTATTGCTGTTCATGATATGCCGAATATATCCTTTGCTTCCGGGGGTGATGTGGTAAGGTTCACATTGTTTTAATGAAAGCTGTGTTTAAGAAAGTTGCTATATTCAGGAAACTAAATTTATTTTTCAGACTATGCTAGATTTTGTTGCGTATGTGGCGAAAGATGCTATTATTGGGAGGGCCTGCTTTGTATTAGAATGCGGTAGTGGAATAGCTCAAGATGTTATTACAACAGTAGGACAGGCGTTTGAATTGAGATTCAAAGAGTATTTACAGAAAAGACCGGCTCAACAACCAAGGTAAGTTGATAACAGTTAGTTCTAATGAACAAGTTGGTAGTCCTTAGAGACAGGATGAAACTTTGTTTCATATTTTGTTTTAAATTATTTATAGGTTAAGAACTGATGATCCAGAATACTACAATGATTTACCAGGAAAAGTTCCACCTGAAGTCCAGAATGACACCTCAGCAGGCGCTAATGAGAAGGCAAAGGAGAAGAATAGTACAGCTAGTGTTTCTTCTAGTGCTAAAGTGAAATCTACGCCTACGCTTACTCTTCCCACGTCAGATAAAGGTAATTGATTTATTAAAGGTTGTGATGGTTCCGTTCCTTTTTGCAGCTAGGGAGTATCCCTTGATAATGCCACATCCTTATTCTCCGCATTAAGCAATTGTAAACCTCAGAGTTTAGTTTACTTTAATGTTTTAGAACTTTGATACATCCTTCATCCTTCACTTTGAATTAGGATGGAATAATATGATATAAGATATTTTTATTACTATCTATTCAATTTTTATTATTCTCTTTCTATTTATAATGGAATGGCAATATAAAATCGATATATGTATACTTTATAGTTGATTCTTCATTTGATTTCTAGTGGAGACAAATGTTAACCTAATTGACTTTGAAGCACCAACTCCTCCAGCATTTGGTCCACAAGACAAAACAATTGAGGGTTTAATTTTGGGAGGAAATCTCTCCTCAACACTTGTTGACGCATCCAAAAACAAAGATTTGCATACAGATCCCTTTGATATGCGTAAGTACAAATTCGACATATCCGAATTTTCTCGAGTAATCTTACATAATAAAATAATTTATATATTTTTCAGAACCATTTGACGCGGAATTTCCCAAACAAACATCTTCTTTGGCTGATCAACGTGCAGAACTTGAGAAGGAGCCCTGGTTTCATGGTGCGATAAGTAGAAGTGAAGCTGAATCCCTGCTTGCCTACGTAAGTTTGTTATTAATGAGGAAATTAAGAAATGCAGATTATAATATGACTTTTTCTGCAATGCATACCAATGTAGGATGGAGATTTCTTAGTTCGAGAATCCCAGTCCTCTGTTGGGCAGTATGTTTTGACTGGTATGCATAATGGTACTACAAAGCATCTATTGCTTGTTGATCCTGAAGGAGTTGTAAGTTACATGCTCATTATCTTTTTCTGTAACTATTGCAATTAGAAATTATAATTGCGACTTTTTACTTAATTTAGATTCGAACAAAGGATCAAGTTTTTGAAAGTGTAACTCATTTGGTTCGTCATCACAGCGATAGTAATCGTCCTATTATATCTGTAGAAAGTATGCTACTCCTTAGAAATCCTGTCCTCAAACATCAGTAACATAGCATAAGCCTCGCTCCCATCAACAAACTTTTCCTAGAAAGTCATAAAGTGGATATTTTTATTTCTTAGTCATTTATTGCGTATTTTGCACTGTCAAGTTTTTTGTGATTTGAACTGCACTGAAATGCTGACAATTTGAGTCATGGAATACTAAGTTACATATAATTATTATTAGATTTACATTTACTTAACGTTCAGTTAGCATAATAATAGCTTGTGTTTGCAAATTCCTGATTTTTCCTATGTTTCCATTAACATAAAGTTTGGTATGCTTGTATTTGGGTAGTAATTTATTTTTTAACGTATATAAGCTTTATTAGTGTGAAAGATTATTTTTTAGAATAAGGCTAATTAATGCATAGTAGTAAAGTTTAGATATACTGTAAAATACAATCTAAGGTATTTTAAGGTAAACTCATGGACTGATTTTTAAAAAGGGTTCACATTTAACAAAGATGGACTTATAAATTATCGTAGGAAAATCATAATATTAATATTCCTATCTATATAACTATTTCTTTATGTCTGTTTACATTTTACTTACTTATTTCCAAATTTATCAATTTCTGGAGCTTTAAAAATAAGGGAAAATGCAATGAACTCGACATCAGAACATAATATTTTTTCACAAATGTTTTATTTGACTTTTAAGAATAAAAGTAGTAGTAGTAAGTACTGTTACTGTTACCTCTTTCCTACCTATTCACAATCATCATATACGAGTACATAAAATAAGGCACTATCTGAAATACATTAACTAACTCCTTTTTTTGTTAAAAGTTTGAAACTTAACACTTTTTAATCTATATGTAAGTGTGATATTAATTGCTTACAAACTTGGGAATGATTAACTACTATTATTATATTATTATTGTGTTTGTGTACCCATTTTATTTTTGTGTTCATGTATCATGTATGCCATAAGAGTTACTATAATTAAACAAGGAAAAAAAATAAAGAAAACAAATTGATTTGCTTATTAAAATAGGTCGTTATAATTTATATTTAACTAACAGGTCTCAAATTGAATTATGTTTGTGTTATATTTAAATTTAGTTGTTTACTTCTTAATATAATGTTGTTGACTAGATTAATATTTTTTTTCATTTCGGTAATAATGGTTAAATTGCAAGTTTCCACGTGCCAGTTTCGATTTCTGAGTGGGCGTTAGCATATATACTAAATTATAATGGTTAATTATGGCAAATGGTTATTGTTAATCGGTTTTTTATCCCCGTGATATACTGGAAGTAAGGTAGGGAACTTTTCTTTGCTCCCTCTTCCACCACTAAATCCATTCTCATTCGGCATTAGTCTTCCGTTTTGGTCTTGGAGTGAATTTCCAGATGAATCTCGGAATGGGTATGTTGCTATCATTATTGGCAACTGGACTTTTATGCTTTTTTCCAAACTATTTGGATGGACCATAAACTATGAACACAAAAACAGTTAATAACAACAACAAAAAATGTTATATCAGCTAAATTCTACCTACCATTAAGTCATATTGAATTCGAATTAAATGACATCCTCTCAAGTTTGTAGGTGGTAGGGCTGGAATAAGTAATTTTTCATTTATCCATTCATCTTTATGCTTAGGTTTTACTCTTCCTCTTGAAAATGTTGATAACTCATTTTGCTCCGTTTGTACAATTTTACCTCTCGCCATGTATTGTATTGTCTAAAGATTCGAGAATCGGAAATAGATTTCTTCATTCTAGTCATAACTCATATATTTGCATGCATTGCTTGATTAACATTTACTGAAACCCTACCTCGGTCAAGGATGCCTGGGTAGACTTGATGATAGTGGAGCTCTGATTATCAACACTTGCCCATATATGAATTTTTTCTCCAGGAATATAACCTCCCTTATCAAGTCTAATACGAATGTAAACCAATCCAGAAGGCATACATCCCATTCCCAGTTTATGTTCAACTTCGCAATGAAATGGTTGCTAAATTGAGTACAGTAAACAGTTTAATAAAACGTCATGAAATAATGCAATGTCCAACTCTTACAGCAACTACTGCTGGTTCCAGCTTGAGATCAATTGGATTCATGACAATAAACACTTGTTGATTTTTATGTATTAAGCCATTTGGTTCCCGTAATGCAGCTTTACAAAAATACTGAACCCAACCAAATTTTCCAAGGAAAGTACTTGGCAAACCAAGAGGTAATCCTAACTTGAATGGAAAACTATGTATGCCTGGTGAAAGTAGAACTGGAGCTTGACCCGTTTCGCCAAGTAAACGCATTCTAAAGTCGATATAATGTTCTTTATCGTGCAAACGATCTTGTCCTCTGGTCCGAACGCGGACACAACCTTCACCAACAACATGAAAATAGAGTCCTGGATAAAAACAAAACAAGGTTAAGTCTTGAGTATTTTTAATGCATTAAATAATTGGAATAAAAAGAAATTTGCAGTTCCGTTCCACATATATTTTTAGTTTTACCAATAAAAGGCGTATCCTCTTCAAGCTCAACCAAAACTCTTCCCGTAAGAAACTGTCCCGGAAAATAGAGCAGACTTGGATTGTCGAACAATATTAAAAACTTGAGTAACTTCGGAGCCATTCTGAACTGAAAAATCTAATACGTATTTTCCTAAAAACCCGTGTCTTTACTTCATTACATAATTCCGTCTTAGTTTGGTGGTGTTGATTAACTTTTACTTTCTAATGTACACACAAAAAAAATCCACTAAGCAAGTAATTCTATGTTACATCTTAGCCTAAAGCTAAGTTTATGCTTGAGTTTTTGTTTGGTCAACTTTACGTCTCAGCTCAGGGCCAAAGAGAAGGTTATTCGTGGGACGTGGGACAGGCATAAATACATAGCCCATACAAATACAGCTAAAGTAAAGTAATCCCAATTGAAAAAATTACACGGCAAAAGTAATACAAGAACACAAAAATAATTCTATGACGATTTGGCTTCAAGTCAATACCATATTAAGAATCGGAAATATTAATATACGTTGAATATTTAACAATTGAATTGAAATTGAGGGCTATGCCTATGCCCACTTGTTCTTGTTTATGTCTACCTGTTCCTGTACTACTATTTTCTGTTATCTATCACGCAACCATAATAATCCCAATTCACAGAGCTAGAGCTAACCAACAATCAAGGAATGCAGATTCTTCAAATTCCCATCCCAGTCATCATCATCCGCATTGTAAATTGTAATTGTTTGTTATATCATCATCTTACAACCAAAGCATTGCATTATTGTAAAGGGATTTTTTTTTTTGCTATGAACCGTGGGGATATTTTTTTTGGTAATGTAAATTCTTTAGCTTTAACTCAACTAAATCATTTGCATTACAATGACTTTGTTGAATTGAAGCAGAAGAGAAGCATTGTAGAATTGTACCTGTTTCGCTATGAGAAGTTTTTACAGAAATTCTCAATTCATTTCCCTTATCACACACGCTTCTCGTCGTAAACGTACTGTTATACAGATTTTGCAATTACAACAAAAGTTTTAACTTTTATAAGAAAGAATAATATTTTTTCTACAAATTAATGCGTTTTGGTCTGTATCCTGTATCTTGTTTGTAGGTGTAGTGAGGACATGCATATTCTTATTCATAATTCATATTAAGAAATGTCATTGTCTTTTAATTCTTTCAAACGTGCTTGAACTTCTAAGATGTCAAGCATGCATGCCAGCCTACCAATACCATGTTACTAAATTTTTAATTGAAACAGGACAGTTATGATATTTTCCGACGACAAGAATGCCAATATTATATTTCAATTAATACTTCAGGAACGATTATTCGATTTCCTTGTATTTATTTGTTCGATTTCGTTAAATACAAATTTCTTTACTTTAAAACAAATATTATTTGTTTTTTTTTGTATACTTTGTACATATTTTAATACATATTTTATCTCGATTCGACGTAAATTCCACACAATAAAATTGTGATATCCCGATAGGATCATTGAATCTATCACTATCTATGGTTTATTTATATAATTTCAATTTGTCTAACCACATATACATATCCAAAATTGGAATGTAAATGTAAACAGTAAACAATACATGATAATGAATGATAAGGGAAAGTTAAATCGATTATGAAAGAAAGTCAATATTGTATTATATTGTGGCGATAAAAGATACCATGCAAGTTTTATATTACGCTGGATTTAAAATTAATATTTAATAAAAAAGTAAAATACGCAGTGAATGAATGTCAATAGAGTTGAAAGGCCTTGTAATTTAAAAAGTCTAAACAGAAAAACATTTCCTGAACCTGAATCACCATTTTCCACGTGTGACTGGTCTTTTAAAGAGTAATTACAATAATTTAAATCAGTTTATTTAAACTTAACGATTCATAGATAAGTTCCATTTAGCTAGATATGCCTGTTATTTTATATGTATAAAATGCAGGTACAAATACAAAGTTTGTAAATCAAATTGAAGTAATGCAACGTTTTGTTAAATCACAAATAACAGGAAGCCA
>JAQGCY010001104.1:0-12052 GCA_034700645.1 Xenylla mediterranea
TGACCGTCCCACCAACAAATTGATCACAAGATATATGAATGACCCCATTCCGTGTTTCTGAAAAAGAATCCCAGTCGAAACCACCCGACTTAGCCCATTTCTCTTTTAAACTCTTTTCACTCTCTTGCTTGTGCATAAATTCATTTCTAAACGCTACTTGAAACTAGTCTAGCTGGGGATGCTTTTTCTTTGTTGCATTAATGAAAATGAAGCTCATAAATCGTCTAAATTGTTTTTAGCTTCTGTTGACTGTTTTATTACATGATCTCAGAAAATTTTCAATTAATTGTTTAGATGATCATGCCTTCTGAGCCCAGAGAAAATCAATAATAAAAGTAATAAAACAAATCCACAATAATTTGATTTATCTAACTAAGCTTGTACGAATTCTTATGTAAACACGATTGTCCTTATGCATCAGCATCAGCAACTCCAACATCAGCGTCTAAAAATAAAATTATCATCTCCTTTGCTGCAAATTCTTTTCCTATCTTTCACATTCTTCAATTTATTTTCAGTTTTTATTTAATGTAGCTCGGACTTTGGATTTTTCTTGTCCTATTTGAATATTAATTGCGTATATTTGTATTTCTTCGATTAAACTAAACTATCCTCGCATTTATCACAACATTTTATACTGATAATGATAAAGAGTTTATTGATTTTAGTCCAGTTTACCTTTGGTGGTTATCACAATGTCAAACTCAAAAACTGCTATTTTTTTTGTTTGTTATGTGTTGTTAACTACTACCTATGCAAACTTTTTACATCACATCAAAAATCATTCATTCATTCATTCGCAGAATTATTAACACCTTTTGTATTTATTTATTATTATTGTTTATGTTTATATGTGCTATATATTTAACTAGATTTCAATTTTTGCATACATGAAGTAATTAGTCATTAATATTATGATTTAATTGTAAAACGTTTTAAAACGCATCAACAGGTTAACTCGAATCGCTGAAAAAAAAACTTGTACCAGTGACAATGAGTCAAATCCTAAAAAATGAGTAATTCACCTCATAACTATGATTTTAACTAAAATTATCTTTTTTTATTGAAGCGATTTAACTTCTTATTACTACTATTTCATATTTTTAACAAGGAGATTTTCTGTTCATTTTGATTTACCATGACTATCATATCACCCTGAAATGAGTCAGTCAAACTGGCGACTTAATTTAGTATATTTTTGTCCAGGATTTATATCCTTAAAATTGTTTTAACAATATAACATAACATAAGCCAAGTTTACGACTATTTTTAAGTGTTTTACTTTTTTGACCCAAGTTTTGACAGGTTCAACAAAAGTTTTATGACTTGTCTTTATTTGTGCGTGCTTTTTTGTCGAGTATATTTTTCTTTTAAACCGATATGCATACGAGAGACTTTATGCGTTAATTTGAGAGAAGCCCCAAACCATGAAAACAATTTCTAGACAAAAAATTAATATAGTTGATTTAACTTTGTTATGGTTCAAAATTACAGGGATCATTTTTTGGTGTGTTCTATTCATTGTACTACAAGAATAACGATAACGAATCTCTATCTCATAAAAACTTGAATACATAAACAAATTCCTTAAAATAGCGAAGAAATCTTTATTTAATTTTTTTGATCTGTATTCTTCCTTGGGTCAGGAAAACATTACATTATTTACCCTTGAACCCAAAAATCAATGATAAAATAGAGACATTTGTAGTCTATGCGACTGGATCATTTACACAAACATTAAAATTAGAAGTCAAGTCATCCACAATTAATATTCGGGTTGTGATCTTTGCTAATCTTCAAAGCATTTAACAAATTATGCATGATCGATTTTATTGTTCAAAATTCAATTGTGAAGCTGTTTATTTGTTTTAAAAACCTCAATAAAATTATGCAGTTCATTTTTTGAATTAGTCATACATGCAGTTTAGCTAGGACGATTTTGGACAAAGACTTAAGGAACATAAGAATAATCAAAAGGATATTTTTTATAGCTGTTTATTGTGCATAAGTCCTAAGTTATCCTTATCAGATTTAGTTATACTATACGATTTGCTGTTACCGAACAATTACTAAAAATAAAATGAATTCCTTTAGTGTAACGTTAACATATTTATTTCCTGGGTTTCTTTAACCATATTGCATTCACAAAATATATTATTTTCTACCAGACAACATACCCAAAAACAATCCTATTCCTAATGCAAACTTGATAATTTGTAATTGTACATGTGATGTACCTTAAACTTGAAAATTGACATTATAACGACTTTATTGCATTTCTTTTACTTAACTTGAAGTTCATTGTTATTTAAATGAAATGAAACCAACATTGAGACAAACTACTTTATTTTACTCGTCTTCCAGTTCAATTTCCAGATAAAAGTCATGAGTTTTCTGCTAATAGCAAACATTTTCTAAAGCAAAGCAGCAGATTATTTCGACTAATGACAAATTTACATTTATTCGGATTTAATTATCTACGTCTTATTCATTTTTTTACGCGATATTATGTATTAGTTATTGTTAGCTGAATTCAGTTTTCTATGTTGTACCTTGTAAAGTGTTGGTTGTTGGAGACAATAATTTCATCATCACACTGGAAATGTCGACTGCCGAGTTGTACTTGTAGAATTATTTGATTTATCATAAATCAGACCACCAAGCAAACTATGAACTAGTCATAATCACATTTACAACTTCATGAGCTTTTATTTTTAGCTTTAATGTTAATAGGTTATTATAAGAATGGAAAAACTGCATGACAATTTTTTCTTCGTGTTTACAAATAATTCATAATTACGTGTTCATTATGGCTTTGGGTAGACATTAGACAATCAATGAGGAAACGATATATTTCTGCTTTGTTTACAATTTATTTATGTGTTCTTCTAAAAATTGTGGTATTGGTTTTATAATAATAATAATATAAACACAAAATAACGTGATATGCTCCAATTCCAAGTACCACAAAAAACAATACTATTTCATTCCGCATTTACTGATAAGGGCATCCTATTTCCATATATTCATCCTAATAATATGTAAATGTAATGCATACTTGTACATAATATTTGAAGAAGCTTGACTTAAGACTGTTCTTTGTTTCATTCAGCTCCAACTAACTTGAGGAATTGCAAATGATAAGCGTCTGCAGCGCAGCGTAATAATTTCGTCTGGAAGACTTGCATAGAAGGATTGAATTGAATAGGTTATTCTCAAGGTATAATTATTACAGATTTTTAGTTGATTGAAGTAAGAAATTTGAGTTAACATTGTATCATCATCCGGTGATCATATATGACATCATACACGTGTTTCAACGATTATGTTAGAATAGAAATCTAATAAAAATGATTCAGATTCAGGAAGAAAGAAAAATAAAAACGATTTTTAACATTTTCTCAAGTTTCACTTCACTTAAGTTGCTCTTCTTAATCTTATTACCTAGTTCATTAGTGAAAACATCACAAGTACTGCTGGATCTTGGCTTCTACTAGTCTTTAGAAATTGTAGGTAAAATTTTTGTTACATTAGTTTTAGTTGTAGTTCAGAGATCACTCCTTTGAAACTTCAGTACAATTCTGCATTCATCATTATTTTTCACTCTCAGCATCCATTCGATTCGATTCACATCTTCATTTTATTCTTTTTATTTGGAATTATTTATAGAAATCAACTTCGAGTTGAAGAAGCCGGAAAGAAGATTTAAAAACTTTAAGAGGACAAAAAGAATCAAAATACTCAAACGAATGTGTACTGCTATTCCTAACAATATCATTTCAACGACATACAACTACAACAATTTCTTCAATGCAAAGGTTTTAGCCTTATTATTTTTCACTAATAATGAATATGAATGGAACTTTTGGAAAAAGCGGAAACAGTAGCATCATGAGAATTAACAAAATGGAAAATGCTAATGCAAGATATAGCTATGGAAAAGAAGATTTTTGTGATACTGTTTTCTTTGCTGGAGAAGAAAACAAACTGCGTTTACCGGCTCACTCGGATGTACTCAAGATTAACGAAGTATTTGAGGCTAATTTTCGAAATGAACAAAGAGATTCCAATGGATGCTATACAATTGAAGTTCCAGATGTTGATGGTCGTGCTATGGACAACTTGCTAAGGTACGATCTTATAATACATACTGTTGTGTTGATTCATAAGGCATTAAAATTTTCGATTTCTACTTTAGATTCTACTATGAAGAACCAGTTAATATTCATTGTCTTGATACAGCATTATATACACTCTATGCGGGCCACAAATATCAATGTGACGAGCTTGTTAAACTTTGCATTTCAAATCTAACTGCACGATTGAAAAAGGAAAATGCGTTAAAGATAATCAAATTCATTAGGATCTTCAGTGGCGACATTCAAAACTTACAGGTACTATTTGAAAAATTGGCTGGTCAAAGTTAATGAGCAACGTTTTAATTGAAGTTTTTTTACATCGAATAACAGAATGTTGCAAAAGAATGCGAAATGAAGAAAAATGGATACATTGATCCACTTCCGAACAAGGAAACAATTAGAAAACCTGTACCAAGCGCACCATTACTTACAGAATTGGAGAACAATATTGAAAGCTCTTGTGCTGAACTCTTTATTACTTGTTTGGATTGCATTGAAAAAAATGCTTATAAGATTTTAGAGTATGACGGAATTGAAGATTTGGATTCAGAAACATTGGCATTGATTTTGTCCAGTGATTATTTACGTGTTAATGATGAATACCAAGTGTTTGCTGCCTTAGAACGGTAATTGGGAGAACACAATAATTAAATTGGAATATTTATAAATTAAACATTTACTTTGAATTGTAGATGGGCCACTCACCAATGTAAAATCAACTGTATCGAATTGTCCAATGCAAAAAAGCATGAAGTACTCAAAGACTCATTATTTCTTCCGCGTTACTTGACCATGACAATTGATGGATTCAGAAATGGACCAGGGATTTCAGGGATATTAAATGAACAAGAAGTTGAAATTATTTGTGGTTTAATTTCTGGCAAATATGAAGTAACTCAGCTAAATCCATCAATTGAGATTCCTCCAACTTACTTTTTAAAGTCTGCAAAAGCAAGAACACCTAAAATCCAATCATTATCTCCAATTCGAAAACCTAAAAAAACTAAATTTCGAAGTTTCAAACGATGGCCTGGTTTTCTGAGAAGATTATTTCAATTTTCAAATGCAAAATGCTGTTGTACTGCTGATAATTCTTTACCAAATTCTCCAGTTCATGGAAAACTATCTAGTCCAATTCCTCATCCTAACTGTAGAAAACATTCAACTGCCATTATTTCTCCTATTCGGAATCAGAAAGAATCTCAATCTAAAATTAACTGTGTTGAACAAGCCATTGTTTGTTTTGCATGTGTGTTTGATTAACGATTAGTCTCTTGGGAGCTTGACAAGTTAACTTTTTATTAGTGATACAATGAACATTCTAAATTTCTCTAGATTGTCGTGTAGATCTTGTAAATGTTTCGAGTTACCGTCAACGTTACTAATAGTTTAAGCTTTTAAGTCATTAATTTAATTTTCTTTGGATTTAAGTTTAAACGTGGAAAATTTCCATACCTTAAATCCCTTCAATTATTTTCTATTACTCGTCTAATTAAATTTCTTTTCTTTACTTTCATGGGGAAAGTTTAGTCTGTAAATTTTTACTATATGTCACAATAACGATATTAATTTTAAATACTGGACACAAATATTGCATTTACTCGTTATGTAAGTGAATATTCTCGTCACTCGTGCTGCTACGGAGTACCTTTAGGAAAAGGATTAAAATTTTGTACAATAAACTTATATCACATCAATTAAATTCTTTGTACTCCACCCCGAAAAACAATGTTAAATTTAGATTATGACCGAATATCAATCAATTTATACGCATAAATGTACTTACTTCATACTATACTTTGTCGTTGTGAGTTAATCCGAGATTGTGATAACTGGATTATTACAGTATATAACAATATAGAGCAAAACCATGAACCAACGTGGTTTTCAAATTAATTGAGTAATCGAAAATGTATGTATATTATACTTGTATGTGATTATGACAAAAAGGCAAATTATATGCTTTAATTTTTAAATGTACGTATATATGTAAAATATTCAAACATTTATCGACCGCAGAATTTATAAAAATTATATGGAATTGACTATCTGGAATAGCTGGAAAGTGTATACTTTAGCAGTACAGTGTAGGATCAAGAGTGTATTATAAAGCTTTAATTAATTATCATTATCAATGCAGCTCTCCGAAATATAATTCAAAAGCGAAATAAATATGTGATTTAAAAAAATACTTTTGAAGGTTGACCTTGGTATTAATACAATTTTCCTGATTAATCCTCGAAAACCCTTCAAATCCACAACTTTTCCTAAGGGTAAAGAATTTCATGCTTACTAGCGTAACACTACTAATTAAAAAATTTTTTTTAGAGCTGATGCAAGGAAATCTTCAGATTCAAAAGGTTCTACAAATATTTTAACATATCAAATCCAATTTTCTTTTGTCTTTGATCAAGTAGTTTTTGTTACTTGCCTGGAGACAAGTACAATTCATTTCAAATATCAGCATTGTTTGCAGGAGCCTTAGGAGTCCTAAAATTAAATTAAGGTCATTATGAAATGAACATTTGAAGAGCAAAATCAACTTGCCTTGATTTCTTATTGATTAACTGATTATAGTTGTAGTACTGCACCTGCACGTGCCGCTTATTCCACTTTGACATTTATTAGAAAAGAGGAATCAAGTCGACCTAATTGGACAACTAATCAAATTGTGAGCAAATTCTTCTTTCAATCTCAGTGTTGATGCTGAACTACATATTATTAAGCTTTGAAAATAATCAAAACAATATGCCCTAATATTCTCAATTAAAAACTTTGCTTGAGCGTAAGGAACGATGAAAAAGCGATTTATGTGTGTGTGACTCAGAATAACATCGCTTTGACAAAAACAAGTTTTGGTAAAATAATTAGTTGTTCATAGTGTACAATACACAAAAAATCTCAAGAAAGAGGTTTAATTAACTATGAATATGATGCTTGTCAAATTTCCCTTATATTGACTTTTTCAGGTCTAGACTAGACTAGGAAAAGCTTTGTCATTGTCAAAAATTATAATTATTCTCTTTACCATACTACAATAATACGAATTTCTAGTTCAGACTGACTTTCTTCGAGAAAGTGCTAGTTATTTACAGCCAAAATTGATTATGATCCCTTTTTTTAAAAAAACATTTGGCAAAATAAAAAATTGTATAGTAATGGCTCGCTCTACTCTGGGCCAACATGAGGTTCTAGAATGTTTTTCAACTTCGAGTATCCGTCCTGCCTGCTTCTATAGTATACATATTTTCTATGCAATAAATTTCTGCTTCAACAGTCTTTGGAGAAAACACTTGTGACGTTTCAAATTGATGTGGCAATAAATTATCCGAACGTGGAACTAGAATTGGATGGATTATTATTTTTCTCCATGTTGAAATACTATATGAGCATACATCGAGACACTTCGTGATTTGCGATAATAATGATGACAATATTACGTATTAAGTTGTCCAAGAGCAGAATCTAGAAACGGAAGAAAACAAGGATATTTGGTAATATCTCATTCTCATCATCTTACAAATTCATACCTCATACGTCTTTACTCGAATAATATTATTCGGTTTTTGACCTGAAAGAAGCATTCTAATTTGTTGTTTGTTAAGTTTTGAAATATAGCTGATGTAACTATTTACTTATTTTTAACGAAACTAGTTAAATCAGGTTTGAATTTCTAATTCAGCAGGTATTTCATTTTGTAACAGCAAAAGCAATAGGAAGTAAAAGTAATTAACCAATGACTTCAAAGAATTTAAGTTGTGACTATGACTCCGAGGACTTTTTCATGCATGAAACTAAATTCATTTGAAAATGTTGTATTGCTTTGCTTTTCTGAGTATTATTTATTTCACTTTGGTATAATAATTGCAGTATAAGCGTTAAGGTTGAATCAACATTGAATGATTTTGCTTTCTTTTTACGTTTAACTAGCTAAAAGCTTATACCTATTTTATACCCTGGGCCTTGTAAAAAGAGAAGGAATTCAAGTTGTATAAATTTTAAGATTTGAGTGAAAGTCCTCGTATGAACCCATGAGAACTCCTTGCCATTTTATTACATTCCACTAAAGAAGATTTGACTGCTTCTTTGCTTTTGCTATCCACATACAACAAGCCAGCCACCCCTTTGCTTGTGCTTGTGCTTCACCAACCGTTTCGTTTTTATTTCCAAGCTTTCTTTCTTCCTTATTTTTTGCACTCAATCCAAAAGTTTCACGTTCGCGTATTTATACGGATGAAAGTCTTGGTAAAGTTTTCACTAGGCATTTCGACTTACTACAATCTACAATCAGCTCTCTGTGAGACAGAAAGGAAAGAACAAGTCCTGCTTTTCTGCCTACATATCTTAACGTTAACAATCAAAGGCTCAAGTGTTCAGAACTTTCTCCTTGAAATTCCTACCACTTGAATTCCATTAAGTTAAAACTTTTTCTTTTTCCTCTTTTGAGAGAAGGACTTGGAGTGATAAGAAATTCTTTAGAACTATTGTGATTCAAAATTAGAGTTTTTTTTTGTGTTATGAAAATATTTCATAGCAGCAGAAAATGGTTGCAGTAAAAAGCCTCTGGGTTTTGTGGAAGAATTTCTCAACAAATTTCTCATTTTCTAGTAGTGGTGGTAGTAGCAGCAGTTCTAATTCCGGCAAAGGATACGATAAAAATGGTAATATATAAAAAATAAAATTTTTAGACGTTGTTGCATTTTATTAAATTTGCATAATTTCATACTAATGGCTGTTTTTCTTTTCTTTTTTCTGCAGGGAATAAAGATACAAAGAATGTAAAATATAACAGACTCCGGGCCATTGAAAGGAGTGAATCTAGCCATTTCCCTAAAAGTTCTACTCGATGCAATTTTAATTCCATAACCAAATCAGTATCAGCTTATGACACCAATAATGGAAACTGTTCAATCAATCATAATCATGGGACAAATACAAATACAACTAAATCATGGAAATATACATTAGACAATTCAGACTCTGAGTATGAAGAAGATGATGAGTATCGAATGTCTACTGATCCTGATGATGATTTTTCCGATTTAGGTAAGTACATTTTATCAAATTCAGTTGATCGTATTGATAGAAAAAAAATTCAGACAAAATATGATACGGTTGGGCTTTGGTTTGGCTGAATAAAAAAATAATAAGAAAGGTTTCTTATTCCTGTGCTTTTCTTTTGATATGATAATAAGGAATTCTACGAAAGGGAACTGTGAGAAACTTTTATCTAAGATAGAATCTTTAAATTAAATGAGAATTTTAGGTATTCATTTTCTTTTGAAGACACAAATTTTACAAAGGGTAATAAAATCTGTAGAAACAGTGTCTCTGGTTCTCTATCTGTTGGATATGGCCAGGCTAGTTTGGGTAGGTTTTATTATTCTTTTATGCAGGCATAAATGAGTATATTCAGTCAGGGTATATATGTACAGATAGATCACAAACTACTTGGTCTGGAGAAAGTTAGTTCTACTATGTAGTATGTACCTGCTTGTATTAATTAGATTTTCTTAAGCATAAAATAAAACACACTGGAACAGGAGTAATAGGGAACTAGATAAGAAAGCTGATAGCAATAACATGATAACGTTGCCTCTTATTATCGAAAATTTCCATCCATGCATTTGCTTTCTACTTAAATTTTGAATAATTAGTAGGGACAATTTCTATAATCCAAACTAAACTTGGGATGAGTGATGACAAAGGGAAAACGAAAACTGGTATTTTCCATTTATCAATTTAATCGTGATTCATGAGTATGCATAGAATTTTGTTAGATGTAAGGAATTCGGAATTTACATTAGAAATGTAGAGAATGTATGTATTAATGCCAGTCCTTTCTATCTTATCCTTATGTCTTTTTTAGAAGATGAAGATGAGGCTTTAACGTGTGATGTCTGCGACCGTTCTTTTCCATCTATAAAGAGACTGCATGATCATCAACAGAAGAAGCGACACTTTGGGTAAGTGAATTTGAATATTTTATGACAAAATAATGCTTCTAAAAGAACAACAAGTGAATGATAAATAAGGATATGCTTAAGTTAAGTAGGTAAATGCATATTGTATAGAATTTTTTGAAAAAAATAGACTGATCTCTTAAATTGCTCAACTGATTTGCATTTGCTTCTGCTGAAACAAAAAATTGTGACATGACAAAGTTTTAGCTTTTAACTTTCTCCTGAGTAATAGCAAGGTATTTATTTACCACTTTCACCTAGAGACCTAGACTAGGCTTGCTTGTTGGAAAAGCTTGGCAAGGCAATCAATAACCATAAAATATTCATAAGTTTTTGCTTTTGACCTTCTTGTTTTTGCTAACTAACGATTTACATTATGTTGAGAAGTGCAACTGTTGAACTACAAATACAAACGAAAAGTTTAGTTTAGGATTGCGATTTGGAAATATCAATACATACTTACATTTCCCGTGTGTATAGTCTAGCTTGGCTAAATTATTGGTAGATTTAGAATCGCGTGCACTCGGCTTATTTTTCATTAAAAATGAGCTAGTTGCATGTTAAGACCTTATTTTCCTATATTTATAAATAATACAAGTGGAATTGTATTGTATAATACATTTATGATTTAATAAGCCGTCGTCAACTGAAATTCTAAATGGACTAAAATCAAAAGTTTGAATTGGAAAGCTTGTTCATGTTTTCACTTTATGAAAAGTTGGCATATACTAAACTAATGTATTTTTACAATACTTATACTAAATTTGAGAAAGCCCAAATGAAACTAATTACATTCTTATGAACAAGAGTTCAGTAATCAGTAATGAGATTCATTTGTTAGATTCAAAACATAAAAAATCTAATGGCAATGTCCCCACGAAAACGTGTTATATGCTAAATCATGGTAATAATATTTTATTGTCCAAATATGTCCAACTCCAAACTGGAAGAACTACTTGAATTTGAATTTATTAAATTCTTCTTAATTGATGTCTACTTTTCTTGGAATTTTATAAACTTCAATTTTGAAACTTTTTTTTTTAGTTTTGAAATAGAATTTTGAATCAAGTATTTTCAATTGTAAACTTACAAAGAGAAGAAGAAAAAAAAAAGTTTTCATCTCGAAAATTTATTGCTTTTCTCATACTTTGTCAACAGTATAAGTAATGGCAATCAATATATTATTTTCTGCTTTTCCCTTGGTGTTGTGAATTTCATTCCATTCAGAAGTATTACGTGCTCATGTTACATCAGGATCGTTTTTCATAAATTGTAAATTGTCCTCAGTCAGTTTCAGTATAAGGAAAAGAATGAAACATTTCCTGGATAAAATATATTGCTTTTTGATTTTATATCATTCATAGCTATGCTTTGCTCTCGGCATAAGGAACAAATTGAAAATAATATGTATTTATTTGTATCTAACAAATACACATAGCATAACAGTAATACTTTCACTTTCCAAACTCAACTCAAAATTGGAATATCTGATGAACATGAACTCGTGTGGCTTATTCGATTTCCATTCCAAAAATCAAAACAACATTGAACTCAAAGTCAGTCAGTTTGATATAAACATAAATAGCGAAATCCAGGAGTAATTTTGTGTGATATAACTATAAGCTAGATTCCATATCATGACAGGCGGAAGTAACATTACCTACCTCTTAATGAAAATAAACATGAGTTTTGCATGCACATATGCTTTTGCCTTTTGATAGTAAGAAAATGAAAACCGACAGAGGAAAAACATGATAATTCCTTGTATTGATTTAATGTTTTCCTATTTTGACATGTAATGAATATTAGATTAGAGTTCATGCAATTTACTTAATACATTAATTCTTAGGGTTAGCTCGGTTGCATCAAAACATTCATTCAATTTCTATTCTACGTTTGCCAACACGTTTGTCTAAATTGACACAAACAACATGTTAGTGTTAGACTTAC
>JAQGCY010001105.1:0-12050 GCA_034700645.1 Xenylla mediterranea
ATTGGGGCCAGTAATTGATTAATCATGGTTTCTTAACAGAAAAATCCACTTGGTTCTCCCATTTGTAATGGCTGGTTTTAAATGAAATGCATGTAATAAAGTGATGAGTTAAAGCTTAAACCAAGCTCATTCCAGAATTTGCAATTTTGAATTTACGTTTATTTATACGTATTTGTATCTCCGGGTTGTACATCAAACATTAATCTTTTCCAATCTTGAATTGTGTTGTTCATAAATTTTGAATTTTGATAAGAAATGTACCCACAATTTTACAAAAGAATCATTCTAACTTCTTTGAGATAGTAGTAACTCCAAATGTAACCAAAATTGTAGCAAAAAATGGTAAAAGAAATGGAGTCATGTGAATAGTTTGACCACATGCATATTTCATATACTCAGTTGCCCCTTGTGGAAGAAATCCAAATGTGACCCATTCCATGGACTCTGTTGTGCAAATCTAAACGCATAAAAAATGTAAATATAATGAATAGATTATTTAAAGAAACTTGAAATATAAACTGTTATGTTAAATTCATTGATATAAGTACGTATCTGCTTCACCTCTTTGATCTAAGACATATTACAGATTACCTTTTGCTGTTGTTTCAATAAGATATTTCCTAATGGGTAGTAAGTTTCATGGCAAGCCTCCATTTCCATACATTTAATTCGCATTACATTATCAGCCCAAACTTTGCTAAATGAATCAGTAAAGCAGTATCCCAAAATAACCTTAAATGTAATGTAATGTTTGTTTTGTTTATAGTCTTAAAAACTGTTTTGGAATTGAACAAGACAGCTCAGAAGATTATAAAGTATGACTTTACCAAGAGTCCAATGTAAAATTTTGTGAAGAAATCAGGATATACACAAATTTTCTTTTGACGTGTTGTAATCATCCATAAAAATTCAATAAAATTTATGACTCCAGGAACAATATAACATCCGACATTGTGAAGTATAACGCTTACTAAAAGGCAATATAATTTATCCTTCTTAGATGTAGAATATGATGGGAAGAGTAAGTCAAAGTTTTCAATGAGACCAAAGACCATTCCAAGCCCAAAAAGTATTTTAGAATTTGGTACAGGATTAATGTAGAATTTTGAAGTAATTTTGCTTGGAACATTTACTTGCTCCAATTGACTTATAGATGGTGGATTTGGGATTTCAAATTCCATGTTTTCGTTTTCTTTAAGGTGCAGGTCAAATCAAGGTGCTAGGTGCTACGATTACTCGTGCAGGTATGCAGTTGTATTTTTGATGGCTATGATTAATTCAACTCCAGTTAGCTGTTATGCAAATTAATCAAAAACATGATTGACTACCTTGGCAATGAAATTAATGGAATTGATTAAACTTTGTCGCAATTTTGATTGCATGAATATTTTTTGTTCTTTCGCTTTATTCAAGTTTTGGTCTTGTCTTGTTTCTCTATTACGAAATCTACGAAACGAGTATATCTTTATAAGGTATTTTTATATTAAAGATAAATAAATTACGTAAAAGTTATCGTAACACTAACATTGAACTTCAACAATGCACTTTTCTTCTTTAACCTTTAAAACAAAAATGTCACAATGATGACGACTAAAAAGGAATTTAAAATTAAGTTAATAATAATAACAAATACATAGTTACAGTTAATTAATTGAGCCTTGAATTTATTGCTATTATAATAAATAAATTAAAGCTATATTACATACTATGCCCGTTTATTAATTTCGGCTCTTCCAATTAACAATTTATCTTTGGATTCGGGTATTTTGCCTCCACGTTTTGGTTTATGTAGCAGCTTTTGTTCCAAATATTTACCACTAGCTTCAATAAACCAATTTGCCAATTTCCTAATAAATCCAACATGGTAAATAAGAAATATTGCAATTGTCGTAAATCTATAAAGGAAAAAGTCATGCCATCCCATCATTGCCTTTAAATTTGTTCCTTTGTAAGTTGGCAAAGCTTCTTTATTATTGAATCCCAAGTAAAGTGCAGATTTGAGTGTCATAGTACGAATAAGAAATTGACTTGAAAGTGCACCAATATATGTTTCTTGTAAATGAACCATTGTTAAATCCATATCTTTTAAACTTGCAATTCCAAGTTTATAAAATAATTTCAAATATAATTCTTTGGATGGGTAAAGTGCAAGATTAAAACGATCTTGTATTCCCAACATTCGTCCAGCTACAGCCCATAAATGTAAAAAACCTTCCATTCCTGTAGTATCTTTAATTCCTAATGTTGATGGGAATAAATAAATAATTGAAATAAATCCAAATTGTGTCATAACCATATCATATTGTGAGAAGAAAACTTTGGGATGGTATGTATTTAATTCTGTGGGTGAGTCAGAAGTATCCACACATTCATCTAAATCTGCTTTAATTGCTTCAATAAGTTGATGTTTTTCATCTGCATTTGGTACTTCAAAATCTTCACATAATTTAACTGGAGTCTTTTCAGACTTTCTTAATGCAGCCGTATGCATTTTTCTTACAATTTGAATATCCTTATAGGCCCCAGTATTGTTTTCTAACATATTTTGCTCATACCATTGCATAATATGATAGCCTGTTTCAATATTCCTCATTAAAGTTTTCTTTGAATCCCCAAGTCCATAACCTCCAGTCCGAAGTAAAACAGTAGTTAAACTTTTAAAGGAAAATCCATAAAGTAATGCACCCATATGAGCCATGATTACAGAGAAATAATTCCGTCGGATAAAATCTTGTCCTTCTTTGATTAATTTTGGATTTGCCCATGGGATATTTGATCCATCAACAGTTTCTCCGTCATCACCAGATATATAAGGAGCCTCTTTAATTAAGCGATTATAAATGGCATCAATCTCTGGAGAAGTTTGTATATTTATTACACTAGTCTCCATGATTTGATTTTATTTTTTAATTTAAATGTTAGTCTTTGCACATAAACAGATGCACTACTTTTTAACTCCGTCTAATGTTTTTATTGTTTGTTCAAATGAAAGTGATAGTATATGCTTGCTTATATTTTCAACACTTTTAGGGTTCTGGAACTGGATCTGGATTCTGAAGTATAACAAAAGTACTGATTGTGATTACTATGACTGCTTGCTTGCGCACTAAAAAAATTCCTCCTATTTTATTTTGTGACACGAACTTGGATAAGGTTTTAAGAGCAGAAGTGTAGTTTATAGATAGATAATAACAATAATTCTAGCAAAATATTCGTCTATAGCTTCGGTTTGGAGTTTCGAATATAAAAATGAACTAGATTATTAGTGACATTAGCTTTACATGCGAAAACAATACATACTTAACGTTTCTGCTTATACTAAACTAAACACTTCTCTAATGACTTCCCAAATAAAATTGGAGCTATACCTGATAGATACTGAACAGATATACTGTAATTAAGCGTCTAATTTAGTTTACAGATAATAAATGAAGTTTAAGGTTGCATTCATTGTTGCATAAATGGAAGGAAACTCTAAGCTCTAAAAACTTCTTTTTTTACTTCCATTTCTACTAGCAGAATGAATCTCCAAGAGGAATTATTCCAAGGTGTCCAAAATATTATTATGATGATTTAGCTGACCGAAACCAAGGGCATGGACAATGGCATGATACGTGTATTATGTTATGGATGCTTTTGGCAGAAAATTATCCTTAAAAGTGGATGTTGTTATCCTTTAAAATAAAGTCAATTACGTATAATCTGTGGAGAAAAACTTGCTAAACTTCTTTTTTGACTTTGCTAGCGTTTTACACCAGTTAGGTTAATTACATAAAGACAAAACTCGGGTTTATGACGAATTAAAATAAAATATGATTGATATTGCATTGGCAAATGTGGATTCTTTTGTAAATTTTTGTTGTCAGCAATCGGCATCAACATCGAGTCGCGCAATAATAATAAATGTTAATGAATTCTTCATAATCAAATATCTCGAAGTTCCTTCGTTAGTAAACATGGCATTGTTTTCATGTCTTACCTCAGTTTTTGCATTAATTAATATCATAATTCCAGGGAAATGTTGCGAAAATATGTACCCAAAACTGCTCAAGTCCTTTATTAAACCTTGAGAGATGTTTAAAGCTTAATAATGACAATTGTAAGTTTCAGAGGAATTTCCTTTCCCATATTTTTAGCATTATAATTGCTTTTGCATGGTTCATGAGGTCTCGTCTCACGCAACAAAATCTCGAGTGAGGCATGCAAATAAATACCATGTATGAGAACAATTTTAAAATTTTAATCAGTCTAATCACTAATCAGGTATAAAATTGAATTTGATTGAATTTGATTATTCTGGGACTTTTGACACTGACGCAAATACGAATACGAGTAAATTTAGACCTTCTAATATAAATTGGATTTGTAGCTTGTAATTGTGACAATTATTTTAGAAATTATCCTTATCCGTATCCCTAACGTACCCTTAAGCCTTAAGCAACCATTTTTTATTACTTTTGTATTATTATTTTGCATAGCTTGCTTGCAGTTTATGAATCCATGTTATTAAGTCAAAGATGCCAAACGCCAAAAAAGCCAATGTACTTTTGTTACTTAAATCTCCTCAAGTCGAAGAAACTCGTTGCCAGACTTGTTTCTTTCTTGATTTTTATTTTATTTCATCAATTGATTTGATTTTTACTGTACAGACAGTTTACAAGTTTACATTTACACAAACAAACTGGAGAAACAAGGATAAAAACTATATAGTATATAACAAAAATGATCAAAAACTTTGAACTAGACATAAACATACATATTATAACCAAATACAAAATACAAAATAAAAATAAAGGGTTAATAAACTTTTCATAATCATAATTCATAAGTAAGTACTGATACGGTTTGCTTACAGTTTTATAGTTCAAATTTGGAATTAATAAATCAATCATATAAAAAAATTATGTTTTGCGGTAAAGTAAGATGAACTTTTTATCTTTTGATTGAGGAATTGAGAAGTTCATCTTCGTCTTCATAGTCTGCAATTCGCTGTAATAACAAGCCAATTGCATTTGACCGCTTGCTGTTGCTGTTACTGTTGCTTCTGCATGTAAAACAGCCTTCACTATTTCAAGCTTTTTATCTTTAATTTTTCACTTTATTTTATAGATTTACACGTGCTTGTTTATAGTATGTAAAAGCTCACTTCAAGATTTTTAATTATCATATTCATAATATCCTTTAAAAAAATTTTCTGTAACTTCATAAATAATGATTAGTGTACTATATAGTGTTTATGTATACTAATTCAAGGAAAGGCAACATTTATTTTGTAACAATATAAAATAAAACAAGGTTCTGTATTGATTAGTACTATGAAACATTATTACAATTACAAACATTTTTTTTTGTTTCTAATTCTTTACTAAAATTACCTACTTCTACTACTTACTGCTGTCAGTTAAGGCTAAAAAGGACATTTGATTTTTTTTTGATTCTACTCCTACTTAACTAACGCCTACGTCCTTCCTTCCTTCTTGAACTTTTTAAATAATAATTTGCATGCCATTCAATAACCCAATTTGCAACTGAGTCAATCAATACATGAATCCAACTAAATCTATAATAAATGTATAGTACAAATTTAAAACCAAAGTAATAAAATTTATCTTGCCAATTCATTATTGAATATAATTGATTTCCTTGGAATTCTGGTAGAGCTTCTTTAGATTTTAGTCCATAGTATAAAAATGACTTGAGTGAACCAAAATATGTAAATTTCCGAAATCCATCAAGTAATGATTTTTGTAGTGTTACAATCCTATTATCAACATTCCTTAAACTTGCTACACCAATGTCAAGAAATAGTCGCCGATATAATTCTAAGTCTGGATATAGTGCAATGTTATATTCATCTCGAATCCCAAGCATTTTCCCAAAAAGTGCCCAACAATGAAAAAATCCTTCAATTCCAGTCGAATCCCGTACTCCAAGTGAAATAGGGAATAAATAAATTAGTCCAACTAAACCAAATTGTGTCATAACCATATCAAATTGTGACATCTGAAATAAATTAAACAAAATGCAAAAAGTCAATGAGCCTTATTCTTAATATATACATACATAAAACAATTAAAAAAGAATCATGCATATGCAATAGATACAAGGGCAAGTCATTTGTAAATCCAACCTTGACAAACTACTTTTTTTATGGCTATTATTTTGTTTATTTTTTTATTATATTCTGATTACTTTCACTTACAGTTACTTGGGGATGATAAGTCAAAATTTCATTTGGCACTGGATAAGTTTCTAAATCCTTGAGATCATTTTTCAATGCATTAATGACATCGGTTTTTTCTGGAGTCATGATTAGGTCTTCCTCAGATGGCAAAGGATGATTAAATGAACTCCTTAAAGCATGTCTATGTAAAGCACGCACTTTTTGTACATCTTTAAAAAATGTATTTAACTCGTTACTATTTTTAAGATTGTTTGAAACTTCTTCCTCATTTTCTATTTCTTCACCCATACAATTTTCATACCATGTTTTAAAATGCATAAATGTTGATAAATATCTAATCATTGAAATTGACACTTCATGGGATTTCCCAGTCCGTAGTAATACTGATGAGAGTCGTTTGAATGAAAACCCATATAACAATGCACCTAAATGTGCACAAATAACAGCAAAAAAATTATTTTGCACAAACTTTTGTCCCTCCCTGACTAGTTTTGGTGAAAACCAAGGTATTTCTTGAAGTGTAAATGTTTTTGTATCATCGACCGGAATAAAGGGTGCTTCATTGAGGAGTCTATGATAATATAAATCACGAGTTAATTTTGTTAATGTTTTAGGATTTGAGTTTGATTGAATATTTGGAATTGGATAATGATAAGATTCTTCGTGTTCATGGGTTTCTTCCCATTTTGGAAAATGATGATGAGAGGATTCACTTTCATGTTTAGGATTTGGTGACATTTTTCCTAATAATTTTCCCAATAATTACTAATTACTATACATACAAAAACACACACTCATACACAAAATTAATAGAAAAAATAACGCTTCATTAACTTAGTTTTGATTTGATGCACATTTAACTCTTATTAAACTTTACTGCTATGCTGATGAGCCCATGTCACTTTGAAAACTGGTTTGAAGAATCTTCCAAGTCGACAACAATGAAAAATATTTTTTTCTTCAGAGCAAAAGGAACCTTCTGCATATCATTGCCTATGCATATGCATACACACAAAAAGATTGTAAAGTTTTTTGAATAGATCCTTCTATTCACTTCTTATTTCATTGTTGGTTTGGATTGGAATTGTTGTATTTAGTTAAAGAGTTAATGAAACTTTTTTTTCCTTCTTTGGTTTATTGTCAGTGCAATATAATATACTAAACTAACTAATACATTTATGCATGTCTAGGTCTACTAGTTCAGTACTACAAACATTTCCTTTGGTATAATTACATAGAAAACTTAAAAATTTTTACTCCCAAAACGGGATATCTGTATTATTCGATGCATTGTTGTTTATGGGTTCACGATTTGGTTGAGGTAGAATAAGATTAAGAATAAACTAAATGAATGAACATGAAGAAGAACCATAAAGAAGCGTCAGTCAGCGAACGATAAAAATGATTTGACTTGGTTAAAATGTGCATGGATAGGCTTTTTTCTTTTGATTTATTTTTTCGAGTGGTATGAATTGATGCATATGCAGTGATATTCTTATTCTTAGTGGTGAATTCTTTTGACTTGACTTTTATTGTTACATTTGAATGATTTGTGTGTTGGTTTGAATTTTAGCATTGTTTAAAACTGGGACAATGAATATATACGCTAACGCTAAGAAATGAACCCAGTAGTCTCATGAATTCATGAGATAATAATAAATAGGTTAAACTAAACTTCTGTGTTAATTTACACCAAGCCAATTTGAATTGGAATTCCATGCTTTGTCATTCATTATTGCCAATGATTCTAATGAGACAGCAAATAATTTCTTAAAAGTTTTAAACCTTCTGCTGTTTTGTTTTAATTTTTTTTTTACATAACAAATGATAATGAGTCGACATTTGTACTTTTGTACCGTTAAGCATTAATGAAGTTAACTCTTAACGAGGAATATTTTACTGCTTGTTCAGGTCCAAAAAGGATTAATAAGTTTTATTTAACTTAAGTACAAAAAGGGTCAAAACTACGCAAAATGTAGAATTTATTTATACACACACTAAACTTTACTATACTTTCTAATAAATTAGATACAAAATTCAATGGAAATGAAACAGCTCTCAACTGAACTCAGCTTACTTTTCGTTCATTGATAATTATTCATTTCGACATTGTTGAACAAATGCCGATGGATTAATTCACACTGTTTCAATTCTCAATCTTTCATTTCCAAACCAGATGCATACTAGAAGCTTTAACGTTCGTTTCGAGTGTGTCTTCTTGAGTTACAATAAGTATAAGAACATATATACTTAATTTTCTTTTTCTTCTTTTGAATTAATAAGGATGGATGGATTAATGAAAAATGTGGGTCAGTCAAGATGCAGTTGGGAAAGATTAAAATGCATTGTCAAGTTCAAAACAGATCTAACGTAAGCAAGCAATTGTACAAGTAGGAGATAATGCAATAATGGAAAGTTTTTTTTGTGAATGCACTTTGGATTAAACTTATGATTAGCAAAATATATATACATAAATTGATGATTCATCCTTGGATTGGATCTTCTATGAATGAAATTGAGTATTGCCAACAATAGGGTAGGTTATTCGGTACATACATCTCTCTAGTGAGGTGAAGATGCGGTTTTACATTTCATTGCATTGCAACCGTTGATAATTGACGCTAACTATTTTACTTGTTTTGCAATTTTATTTGAATTTTACTTTAGTCCAAAATTATCAAAATATGGTTAACTTATGACTCCAAAACTTTCGTCTGCTAATCCTCCCATTCCATCAGCCTTTCTTTTTTAGGATTCTGAGCCACTAAATGTGGAATTATTGCATGTTTAAAAAAAGTTTCATCACTTCTTTTCTTTCTTCCTTTTCTAAGTTTAGCCACTAATTCCTTAAAATTTTAAAATAACTTTAATACTGTCTGGTACTTTGACCCCTAATAGATTAAATAATAAGTTGGTGCATAATGCATTTATCTGGGTACGATACAACAAGGAAACTTACAACCAATTGCTTCGTGTCCAATTTTTCTAGACTACTTTTAATTTTATCACAAATACTTGGTTCAAAGAGCACAAGTAATTTTGTACCAAGAGTTTCAAAAACTTCGTTAAACTTCTTTCCTAATGTACTAATTGTAATCTGAAACTTGAACTGCTGGAATTTCAAGCTCAAAATGGAGTTATATTTTGTCTAAATCGGTATGAAGGTTATTAAGCGAAAGGCCATCCAAACCTTTATTTTCTACACCACTAAGAATTAATTTTTAATTATAAACTGATCGTAAATGAGCTTCTCACGTTTTAAACCCTCCAGTATCTACAAGAAACTGAATTTTTGTAAATTGAAATCTTTAAGTTTGAGTGGATCACTATGAAATAGTCCATATTTGGTTAAGACATCAAGTGTGTGTGTGTTATAACCCAGATTAAACACATGCATTAGAAAATCATCAACGGCATTATCCCTTCTAGGGATTCATCTATTTCCAATGCAGTTTACCAATGAATATTCGTACAATAAATATAATATGTACATTTATTTTCATATTAACGAATTAAGCGAATCATTGCATATCATTTATGTAAATGGCCCGAGATTGCAGAACGATTATAAACTGTAGATAATCTTGTCAAAATGGAAGAATCTGAATTTGAATTTTGCAATGGGCTTTGGTTTGACGTATTAAGTACATATGTACTTTTTGCCAATTATTATATATATATTCCTTTTTCCATTTCATAGCTCTTGTCTTAGGTCATTGTAATTGTCTTTGTCACATGAAAAAATCCAAAAATGTATATGAATTTAGTCGAAGCAAACTAAAGGAACAGCAACAGGTTATATGAGTCTTATTTTAAAAAAATACGCTATGTCTTATACCAGACATACAAGAAGTCTGCAAATTTGCAAAGAAATATGTCAGTTCTAAATACCTGTACCAATTACATTTTCAATCCAACGTCCTAATTACAATAGTGAGAGGAAATACAAAAAGTGTTTCAAGGAATTCTCGCGATTTTATTTTATTAACAAGTCATCATATTAAAAATGAAAGATGAAGTGTTGGATGGAAATTGTAAATAATTTAACCTAGATTAAAAAGTAAAAATTCCTTTAATTTGTTTATCTGTACAAGTTAAATCTGTTTTTGTTTAGCTGTATGTATGTTTTACTGGAGGCCTAACTGGTTTGTACTTTGTAGGTTTAACAAATTAATCTTCTTCTTCTTACGACGACTTCGACTTTCACTTTTAAAATATTCCTTCATGGCTCTTGTCATGTCGCATGCCAAAGCCAATTGCCACGTAGAATATAATTTCTCATGGGTAATTCTTGTAAGTTAACACTTTTTATATGAATAAGGAAATGAAATGATTAATTTTTTCCATGTCTTTTTTGCACGTAATAACATAACGATAACATGTTTTCTTTTATTTTGCTAATATGAATGACAAAATACTAAGTGGAAATCATTTTTTTTTGACTAATTGATTAATTGTACCATCCTTACAATAATTGTTTTATGTTATTATTTACATACTTTATTGTATTTGATTGTTATGATTTTTGTAGCAGAGAAAATGGAAATTTCTTAACTGTTGATTTAATAATTTCTGTAATAGTTTCTATTGTACTGATTGTTATAATAAAAATCTCTGGATCTTCTGTTGTTATAATCATTCCACACACACCTTTGCAAGCTTTTGGAATAATATTGATCGGCTCTACATTTCCATTCCAACTCTCCACGTCCATTACGAAATTGGTAAAGGGCTTTTGGTCCTATAATAATTTTCGAACATTGTACAATTATAAATCAAGACTTGATGCCACAATTTAATCACCTCTGTAGAAATAATCAGAATTTCCATTCTCAAGTGGAGCTTCTTGTCCAGGTACTAATGTCCAGAGATATTCTTGTCCTGTACTAGGATTAAAACTATAACGATAACCAAATGCATGTGCAATAGTACACAAAACTGCGATTTGGAGAAAAATATGAAGTACAGTTTTTGGGGACATTTTGTTCCTTAAACTTTGCAACTTTTGTTTGCGGAGAAGAACGATTGATTTGATTCTGATATTTTTGCTCACTTTGTTTCTGGAATTTATACTAAAATCCAGGTCAAGAAATTTTTTATTGTCCTATATAAAAAATAAGTTACAAATGGTCCACGTGGCTCCAGTTCCTTTTATAAGGAAAATAGTCGTGTATTCCATATTTACAAAAGATGAGTTAACAACGTTACAAGAATCTTAATTACATGCTGGACAATTATGGACTTGTAATTTGTACAAAGGATTCAAAGATAACAAATGAAGGACGACGTGACTTGTACTAAATAGAAAATGCTTTTTGGGTTTTCAATCTATATAATTTTGTTCGTTTTGTGGATTTATGACTTTTTCATGTAAATTTAGAATCAGGTTTATTTTATTGCAATCTTTATGGCTTGTAAAATTTTGATTCCAATAAATTGATTTTTGTTTGACGTTAATTTCATATTTAAACAATAGGTATGGGTTTTTAATCCCCTAATTAGGTCTGGAAATTAAGGATTGGTTGGTAAATTGTAGTGACGAAGGAAGTTTGTAAATACAAATACAATGAATTTTAGTTATAGTGCATGAACTGAATCGACAATTGAATTTCAGTTGAGAATGTTGATCGATTTATGAGGCATGTTTCTTTACAGATCTTCTTCATTTAATAAGCAATTAAAGTTGTTGAAGATGATACAATTTACATAATTTAGCAAAAAATTTGTATCGCATTTTGCATCTTTGCTTTATATTGCAAATAATTTGTGTCGCAAATGCTTCAACAACTTCGTTGCTTTCAGGGACTCACATCCCATTTAGATTAGAAAATGATGTTTAATGTTAATTAGATTTGTCCAAAACGGC
>JAQGCY010001106.1:0-12046 GCA_034700645.1 Xenylla mediterranea
AGACAAGTGCCCTGTGTAAGTCCAGTGAGTAGTACAGTTACGCTCATAGAAAGGTGACATAGGAGCCCGTCGAAACAGTTGTACTGCTTTACGAGAACTAGAAGAATTTGCAAATCTTGTTTCGGATAACAAGGACTCTTTATTAAAATTATCTGCAAAAGTAAACCTTGACTTTTATCTACATTGGCGGGAGGCTAAAGATTCTATTGTTGTATTAAGCACTTTAAACAAATTCAGCCAATTTGTTGCAGAATTACGGATCGAAAATTTACAACTTGATATATTTAGTACAATTTCTTGGCCAATCTTAACTGATATTTCTTTCAGCGACACAAATATTCCTGTAGAAACATTTGCAATATTTCCAAATATCCAAACTATTTCAATGTGTGATCAACAACAACAAATGTTATTCCAAAATACTGAAAAATCAGACGAAGATAATTTATTACACGCATTTGGTTCCTGTAAGGCTTTAAAAAAGCTAACATTTGAATACGTTCGTGGAGACTCAAAAATCTGCTTTCGTAATAATTTGCACAATTATCTAAAGAAATTATTGCCTAATGCCAGCGTTATTACGCCATTTCCACAGAAGAAATAATGTCTAAAAATATCAGTAATTATAGTTTACTAGTTGTTGATTTACACAAAGTTTTTTGTATTTATTTTATTGTTTTGATACAGGTTTTTTTGCTTATTTTTCTCCTTGTAATAAAATGATTCTAATATTTCAAATATTCATAATGAAACTGGTCATTTATTTGTGACATCAGCAACTAATTATATCAAAGAGGATTTTGATTTTAGAGTTTATCAAGTATACTAAAGATAATACATACTTAAATTTGGTTACATACATACATACTGAATTACATCAAAAAGTTAACTTTGACAAGGAATTTTTTATGAGGAGTCAAAGTGTATATTTATCTGCTTCAATTTGTAGGCGGAAAGGGGTGCATGAAATCAACTGAACGAACACTCAAAATGACTAAAATTGTAAAAATGAGTATAGAGGATGCATTATACTATAAATTACATATACCTATAACTATGTGCCATTAAGTGAAAGGATAACAGCATATATTTCTACCAGTGGCAATAAAAAGTATCAAGGAAAAGTCAATCATAAAACTACAAGTAATTCTTTCGTTTTGTGTTCTAATTGACAATTGATTAATGCCCAGCATTGTAATGGATCCAAAAAGAAGACCTCAATCAAACCCATTTTTAATCCCTAATGTAAGTGTTATAATTACTTATAAAGAATCTTCTATCGTAATCGTATTCATCGGTTTAATAAATTCGTCAGATTATATTCAGTGAGATTATTACTAATGCTTTCGATTTTACTTTAGGTTATACTTACTATGGGAATCACTTGTCAAAGTAGCAAACCTCTGCGAAATTTAAGACAACTGAGCTGTTTGTATTACAAAATGTTGAACAAGAAGTTTTTGGACAAAGTTGATAATACTATTAGTATAACCCAAGGAAAAATAGTTGATTTTTCTGTGGTGTATAAATCTGACGAGAAATTTGGATCTGGTACGTACATATTAATATTGATAATGCTTCTGCTGGTTTAAAGTTCTGATTTTGATGTTCTTGATTTAGATGAAGTTTATGACGATTCAGATCCCGAAGATGAGGATGAGGTTCCTGTTGTTAAAAAATTGAAAAAAAGAGAAATAACCTTGACTAATTGGGACCCATCAATGGCATCAATATTCCGAAAACTAAAGTTTAATGAATTTGAGAGTGATAATAAGATTATCCAAGATACAGAACGAAATTGGCCTGTGGAAAATATATTAAGATTAATCGATTCCTTAGTCCCATACATTACAACACTCTTACGTCCTCGTATAGAAGCATGTCCAGTTATAGCTCAAGAATTATCAAATGAAATGATTTTCCAAGCAAACAAATTTACAAAAGTCACAAAGCTTGAACTTGCCTTGTGTGATAATGATTGGGATACGCAAAGTTTAGATCAGCTAAGTCAAGATATATCTCGGCTTACTATCAAGCCCCAAATTAGCCTTCGTGTCAAGTATTGGGCTGAACTGTTTGCAAAATATATAATTGGACCTGAAGGAAGAAATTTACAAAGTAATATTCATCAGCTTTATTTTCGTAATATCAGAAGTTCCACCGTACGAGAATTAGAAGAATTTGCAAATCTTGTTTCAGATAACAGGGATGTTTTACTAAAATTATCCACAAAAATAGATTACATGCTTACAGTTCCACTAGGACGAGGTAATCTGGACGCTGGGGATTCAGTTGTTGTACTAAACAGTTTAAACAAATTATCACCATTTATTTCTGATTTACATATTGAAGATTTCAAATTGGACTTGGATATAATTGATCCAATTTCTTGGCCAATTCTCACTGGTCTTACTTTGCTCACCACAAAAATTCCTATAGAAATTTTTGCAAATATTCCAAATATTAAAACAATATATATGTCTCCGGAACAGCAACTATGTTTATTTAAAAATAGAGAAAAATCAGATGAAGATAATTTATTACAAGTATTTGGATCTTGTAAGGCTTTAAAAATGCTGAAATTTGCAAAATTTGAAGAAGATAATAAAACAGAGCAAAAAATAAAGGATGGTAATGATTTGTACAAATTTCTAATCAAATTACTGCCTAATACAAAGATAATTGCTAAGCATACGTACAAGTAGTGCAATTCTCATAATGTATTTCGTAATTGATGTAATGTAAATATAGATTTCATTTGTATTTGTAAATTTACTGTCTGAACTTCGTGCTTTATGGCATATTAATTTTGATTTTGTTTATGTGATTCGTATTCGTGTAAGGATTTCTCTGTAATTATTTATTTATTTATCTAAGTATAAGTAAAATTATTAGAAAAATTTGTTCACTTGTAATAAACACATAAAATAAGAATTCGCCTCACATCACATCGCCTTATTTTATAATGCAGAATGTATATTACTTTAGTTTTATTAGTTAAGCAAAATTTCCGCTATTGCATTAGTCTTGTAATGTGCCTCAAGCTTAAGGGTTGAAGTCTGTTTTACTATAGCTAAAGGCATCTTCAAGTCCCTTTTGTATTTTTGATTTTAACTTAAAGTGTGAATATTGATATGGATATTGAGGTTTTGTATTGTACTTGTAGCATACAGTTATAAGAATACTTTTAAGAAAGTGAAAGAATTATAACGGCATAGCATTGACATATATATGTATAATGTATATATACAGAAACACAGTAAAAAAAAACTTGAATTCGGAAAAGTCCATAGTTAGCAAAAGCAACTAACTTAAAAATAATTCAAAGTAGTTCCTTCTTCCAGTTCATTTCATAGTTGTCTTTTAAGAAATATCCAGTGTTCAATATGGACTCAACATTTCAACCAAAACCCAATCCATTTTCAATTCCACATGTAAGGTTTGAAACTAATTCATTTTCTTTTTAAAGAAGTTAATCAATTACCTTATTGAAATCCTAATGCTTTACATTTACTATTAATTTCAGATTATTCTTACAATAGGAAACAATTGCAAAGATAGTAAACCTTTAAGAAAACTAAGGCAGCTCAACAGCTTGCACTATAAAATCTTAAATCACAAGTTTCTGGACAAAGTTGATACTTTTATTACCATAATACCTTCCCGTCTAGATGAATACATTGTTAAGTACAAATCTGGAGAAAAATTTGGACCTAAAAATATTGATGCAAATGATGATGATAATTATGATTTGGAAGAACTTGGAAAACTGGAAAAATGGAAAATAACCCCAGCCAATTGGGACCCATCAATGGCCCCAATAATCCGACAGCTAAGATTCAGAGATGATATTTCTATTATCTACGGTAAAGAAAGAAATTGGCCTAAGACTAACTTACCACAATTAATTGACACATTAGTTCCGTACGTTACAACACTAGTACGTAAATTGAGTATAGAAACACTTCCAGTATTATTGCATGAAATCATAAGTCTGACCAACCAATTTCCAAAAGTGACAAGGATTGAATTCCGTATGTGGGCATATGGGGAACATTGGGGCACAGAAAGTTTCGATAAGCTACATCAACTCATATCTCGGCCTACAATTAAGCCTCAAATTAAACTCGACATCAGGTCTAAACCCTTAACCAAATGTATAATTGGTCCTGAAGGGCAAATGCAAAACGTACAAACTAAAATTTACCGGCTCCAGTTTTCTAATATTCGCTTTTTTCAGACACAAAATTTGGAAGAATTTCCAAATCTTGCTCCGGGAAATAATTCCCTATCAAAATTGTCCACAAAACTATTCCTCGAAATTTTTCCAACGGACCAGGGAACTGAAAATTCTGTTCCAGTATTAAATTGTCTGAACAAATTAAGCCGATTCGTTGCAGAATTATGGATTGACGATTTTGAACTTGATATATTTAGTTTTTTTTCTTGGCCAATGCTTACTGAGATTACTTTTGAAAACACAAAAGTTCCTATTCAAACATTTGCATTTAGTCCAAATGTCCAAATTATTTCAATGTGTCAAGTTCAACAAGAAAGTATATTTCAAAATACTGAAAAATCAGACGAAGATAATTTACTACAAGCATTTGGATCATTTAAGGCTTTAAAAAAGCTGACATTTAATTATTTTAACAATGAAACAGTTCCCAAAAATATAGATTCCAAAATAAGCGTAGGAAATAATTTGCACAAATATTTAATCGAGCTATTGCCTCATACCAGGGTTATTATTAAATACTGAATGAAATTATTGTATAATTCCCACAGTTGACACTGAAGAAAATGCAGAAGTTAGAAATTGTGTAAATTAACCCTGGGTCGGGCCTTTTATTAATACATGCATGGATAAGTTTAGATGAGATGAAGATAACCCGGCTTACTTTCTGTTATGATTTTACTTTTAGCTCATCAACTATTCAACTTGTACTATTGTCAATTTCATTTATACTTCTTTTATATCTGCTGTGTTAATTACTAACATTAATCTTAGTAATCGCGTACAGATTTTTTTTTCCTTTAAGTTTTGTCCATTTTTCTCCTCGTTACAATCTTTATAATAAAAGAAATTTTTGAATTTTAAGTAGTACTAAGCAAGATCATTAAGTCGTAAACTTATCCCCTGATTTATCATGTGGTTCAAATATGGACTGCATTTTGGATACACTAGGAATTAAGAATATAACGATTTGCCGATGTAAGAAAGATTATAAGCCTCAAAACAATAAAGAAAATATTCCAGCATTTTGTTTGAGTGATCCAGAATGAGTAGATATGGATGAATTGAAACACTTTTAACCAGTTTGGAGGATTATGGATTAAATTAATTCCTTGATTTTTTCCAATTGACATATCGCATGGTTTTTTTTATTTTTACTCATTACCAGAATCAATCTTTATCAATCGCCTTATTTTATTATGCAAAATGCAATTTAGTTTTATTAATTAAGCATTTCCAATATTGTAATTGTCTTGTCATGTGCCTGAAGCTTAAGGGTTGAAGTAGGTGTTGCTAAAGGCATCCTCAAGTCCCTTTTGTATTTTTGATTTTGACTAAAAGTGTGAAGGTTAATATAGAGTTTTGTATTGTATTCGTAGCATACAAATGCATGCCTACAGTTGACAGTTATAAGAATATTTTAAAAAAGTGAAAGAATTATAACAGCATGGCATTACGAAAAAATGAAAACAAAAAGACGCAGTACTCAAATACAACTTGAAAAGTCTGTTTTAGCTAGCAATTCAAAAGCAATTTGAATTTATAAACTTTCCTTCTTCTAGTTCATATTTGACAATTTAGAAAAATCCAGTCCAGGGTTCAATATGGGTCCAACAACCCAACTAAAATCAAAACCAAACCCATTTTCCATGCCACATGTAAGTTATATAATTCAAATTAAGCATAATATAATATATCGTATTTCGTATTCGAATATTTGAAAAATTAGTCAGAGTTTATTCAATTTAAATTTGTAATTCCATGATTTACGATTTTATTTCAGATTATACAAGCTATGGGAAACGTTTGCCAAAATAGTGCACCTCTGCGAAAATTAAGACAACTCAACAGTTTGTATTATAAAATTCTAAATAGAAAGTTTTTGGACAAAGTTGATACTGTTATTACTATACTTGATCTCATTGGAAATGGTTTCATAGTTAGATACAGATCAACAGAACATGAAGAACTTGGACCTAAAAACTTTAGTAAGGACGATAATCTCTATGATGCAGAGAAAAAATGTGAAATTACTCCGCAGAATTGGGACCCAGCAATAGCACCAATATTCCGATAATTAAAATTCAATGTAGAGGGTTATATTGCCTGCGTTACAGAGCATATTTGGCCTAAGGAAAGCATACCACAATTACTCGACTCATTAATCCCTTACATTACAACACTTTTACGTAATTGCAAAGTAGCACTTCCACCATTACCAGATCAAATTATATCTCAAGCGAACAAGTATACAAATGTTACAAAAGCAGAACTTGGCCTGGTGGGATATCTTTTGAGTAAGGAAAGTTTAGATAAACTAAATCAAGATTTGTCTCGGCTTACTATCAAGCCCAAAATTATACTTAAAATTCATTATGCAACAAATAACTGCGTCAAATTACTAATTGGACCTGAATGTAAAAGCTTACGTAGTAAAATTCATCAGCTCCAGTTGTCTCGTGTCCGTTACTATAATGCACTAGCATCAGAAGACTTAGAAGAATTTGCAAATCTTGTTTCGGTTAACAAGGATTCCCTATCAAAATTATCCACAAAAATATTCCTTGAACTTCTCAAAGAGGACCAGGAATCTGTTACAGTTCAAAACAGTTTAAGCAAAATGAACCAGTTCGTAGTAGAATTATACATTGAAAATTTTGAGCTTGATATCTTTAGTTCAATTTCTTGGCCAATGCTTATCAGGATTACTTTCCAAAACACAAGGATTCCTATAACAAGATTTAAAATTATTCCAAATATCCAATTCATATCAATGTGTCAAATTCAACAACAAATTGTATTCCAAAATACAGCAAACTCAGACGAAGATAATTTATTACATGCATTTGGATCCTGCAAGGCATTAAAAAAGCTTACATTTGAATATTTGAAAAATGAAACTGTTCCAAAAGATATAGAATCAAAAGTAAAAGAAGGAAATAATTTACACAAGTATTTAATCCAACTATTGCCTCATACAAGCGTTGTAATACAAATTACAAATGTGAATGATTAGTGGTTCCGATTCTCATAATGAATAAAATGTTTAACCATTTATAAATTGAAAGTTGTGTCAAGCATGGGCCTAAATATACTTAGTAGAGTTAGTAGTGATTATAAATTTCTATGATTTGATTTGTTATTGATGGATCTGTAAATATATTTTCAATACTTATAATTATTATGAATAGACGAATATCACACTACAATGTAGGCATAATTTATAATAAATCCATAATTCAGCAATGTAATGAAATAAATGTTGATTTGGTTCATGCTGCTTTGATATAATATTTGTTTTAGTTAAAACATTTGGTCCTATACACATTATGTTAAAGTCAAGAAATATAAGAAACTTCATTTCAAAATCATATCTGTCACCTTACATTTCATTTGTTCATCTTCATTTCTCAAGTTTCAAGGTTCTTAAAAGAGGAGTAGGGTGTAGGGATGTTACTTAACGCACCCTCAAGTGTCCAGACCCTTACTTATTTTATATTACAAATGTGAAGAGATAGAGACTCTAAAGTAAGCATTTTTGTTCCTGTATTTGTAAATGTAACATACATTCAATTATACTATAGCTATAGGAATATTTCAGTAAGTGAAAGAATTATAGCGAAAGCCTACAGAATCAAAGTCAAAATATTCAAAAAAAGTCTGAAAGTAATTGTGTCTTGTCTTAATTGACAATTGAGTAATTTCTAATATTCAAATGGACCCAAGCAAAAAAATTCGGTCAAACCCATTTTCAATGCTACCTGTAAGTTTTAGAATTTATTGGAATATCTTTAACCTGTGCCTGTATAAAATTTAAATCTAATTTTTAATCCCCACAACTTACAATTTTAGGTTTTACTTACTATGGGAAACTTTTGCCAAAACAGTAGACCTCTGCGAAAATTAAGACAAATCAACAGTTTGTTTTATAAAGTTCTAAATCCAAAGTTTTTGGACAAAGTTGATACTGTTATCACAATAATACGACTCAATAATGATCATTTCATAGTTAGGTACAAATCTACAGAATATACAGAATTTGGTCCTAAAAACATTAATAAGGACGATAATCAATATGATGCAGAGAAAAAATTTGAAATTACTCCACAGAACTGGGACCCAGCAATGGCACAAATATTTAGAAAATTAAAATTCAATGATCCGAGTGATATTAGCTTCGTTACAGAGCAAACTTGGCCTAGGGAAAGCATACCACGATTACTCGACTCATTAATCCCCTACATTACAACACTTTTACGTAATTGTAAAGCAGAATTTCAAGGATTCACAGATCAAATTATAACTCAAGCACACAAGGATGCAAATATCACAAAAGCTGAACTTGCTCTGTGGGGATATCTTTTGAGTAAAATAAATCTAGATAAACTAAATCAAGATTTGTCTCAGCTTTCTATCAAACCCCAATTTAGACTTAATTTTACAAATATTACAAATAAACAAAAAAACTAATAACAGCGCAAAATATATAATTGGGTCTGAAGGACAAAGCTTACGAAGTAAAATTCATCAGCTCCATTTTTGTCGTATCGCTTGTTGTTATGTACAAGATTTAGAAGAATTTGCAAAGCTTGTTTAAACTAACTAGGATTCTTTAACAAAATTATCGACAAAAATAGCCTTACTTGCTGGTTTTACTTTAAGCTCAGCAACTATTCAACTAGTACTATTTTAAATTTTATGTATAGTTTCTTAACATTTGCTGTGTTAATTTACTAACATTAATCTACGTAAAAGTGTACAGATGTTTTTATCTTTAGGTTTCGTCCATTTCTCTTCGTTGCAATACTTGTAGAAAAACAGATTTTTGTATTTTAAACTTTTAAAGATTAGTTTGAGTATCAAGTTAGGTTTATGTAATTCTAGAAACATTTACAACATTCCTATTGTTAGAAGTTTGGAGTAATTGTTTGGGTCTCCTCTTCTTTGCGTACTCAATTAATTAAATTAATTGAGTACGCCTGAATTCTGTTTGTTTGTTTGTTTGACTAAAAATATGAAGTGTAAACAGAAATTAACCTAATTTAACTAAGCAAACTAATTTCTATGATTTGCTGTGTTTTTGATGGATGGATATGCAAATAATTTTTCAATACCTGTAACTATTACATAGTAAGCATAATTTAATAAATTCATAAATCGACAATATAATTTAAAAAAATGTTGCTTCATGTTGTTTAGAATTGCTTTATTCAATTCATTTGGTTTCATTCATGTTGTGTTAAAGCCAAAAAATCTAAAAACTTCAATAGTTCAATATTATTAGTCCATTTTTTTAAAATAAACATACATTTCTCAATATCATATTTGTCACCTGAAATTCAAGGGTTCAAAAGGGAGTAGGGAGGTGTCAAGTCCCTTACCGATTTTTGACTAAAAACGTAAAGACTGAATAGAGGGATCATTTTTGTAGCCTTCATTTCTAAAAGAATATTTCAGTAAGTGAAAGAATTACAAGGGGAAAATATAAATCACTATACTCATACAAATGAGGATTTTAAAGTGCCTATTCAACCTATAAACATCAAATCAAATCATCCACAAAGGCAAAACCATAATTTTTTACTTCATACAAAAATTCAGCATAAAATATCAATTTTGATTATAGTCAAAAATGTCCTCAAATTGCCAATCTGGCCCAAGTGGCACAGGTGAAAGAGCTGGAGTTGGAGCTAAGCGTGTTAAACTAGAACCCCAAGTAAAGGTAATTTGTCGTATGTTTTAGAGACCTAATCATTTCAAATAATTCTGTTTGTGTTTTTAGATTAATGATCCTGAACCTGATAAAGAAAATTCATTCGAATTGAAATGGGAAATTTCAGAATTTACAATACGTGAAAAAATTGATGATGGTAGAATAGTTAATTATTATAAATCTACAAAGAAAGAACTCCAAGGTTTGTTTTGGTAAGGTTCCAAACTTCCAATCCATTTAAAGATTTGAGATCTAAAACACTCTGATATTTCCTTATTTATTAAAATTAGGAGTTGTATCCTCCGACCAATGGTATATTTCCCCAAATCTCATACTTACCCTTGTACATGGGGTAGGGAAACGGAAAATTCCCATGAAAACTGGACTCAGTGTTTGCTTAAAGTAAGCAAAAATCCAGATCCAGAGCAAAGTACAAAGTGTAGTACTTATATTACGATTACAACTTCTACACAAATGAAAGATGAACAAAAGGAAAAGAAAATTTGTAAGTTCAGATAATCTAACACATACAGAGTGAGTCATCTAAAACGGACCGTATCAAAAAAATATTTTAGTTTCCATGGCAACAGTTGAAAAGGTTTTTTTTCTGTAAAATGAGCTGTTAAATGCAAACAAAAAAGAAGACAAAGACAATTTTTCTGATAGGGTCAGTTTTAGATGACTCGCTCGGTATAACTTGGCATTTCAATTGAATAATTGTGAATGATGTTGATGTTGACGTTGATTTTTTTTAGTAACTTTCTCATGCTACCGGAACATTGATCTGGATCATAATTTTAAAAGTGAACTTTTATTTAATTGGTGGGAAGATAATTTATGCTTAGATCAACTTTCAGATGATTCAATTAAAGCAACAATTACTTATTTTGATCAAAATATTATTTCCGAGCACCAAGTATCTTTATTCAAGAAGCAACAAGTTATTTTAGCTCAAATGAAAGAGGAAGTCAAAGGCATAGATTTATTCTTCAAATTAACTAATGTCGATGTAAATGATGAAGACATTTGGGTTCGTTCAAAGAGTCAAACTGTAATTGGATTCCATAAAAATATTGTAAAGGGTAAGAATAAAGATTTTAAAGTTTTTAATGTGAAACGGCTAATTTGATAAGTTTCTTTAAAATCAAACTTAATTAATCGTCTAAAACAAAAATTTTTTTTAGTCCGCGGTGGAAAATTTTATAATCGATGCTTTTTACTGTCACGTTCGGTTGAATCGAAAGGAACTACGACTGATTGGGACGATCAAATTCTTTACGGGTTCAAAGAATACTTGTACCATGGAACATTACCTGGCCTGTCCAAAATGGCCCTAGATTATTTTAAATTTGGTAACTTTTACTCTTTGGTCCAAATTAAGGAGCTAGCTGAGTTAGAATTGTGTAGAACGATTGATAAAAGTGATGGAAACATTGAACAAGCTCGTGAAATTGCTAGACAGTATCAAACAACTCATTTGAAAGATGAAATTTTCAGATTTTGGAAAAAGTAAGATAAAATTAATTTACATTCACAATTCACTTAATTATGTAATAATGTTACTCTACTATTCACTGATTGTTGCTATTTCTTATTTCAGAAGTCCAGGGCAATTGGAAAATCTAATTCTCAAAAATTTTCACAAACTTGTCTAAACTTTAAGAGTGACCTTACAGAAGTGGAGTATTAAAAATATTAATTTCTATGAGTGAATTCAAAGTTATATTTGATGGGTTGAAAAAATTTGGAATTGAAATTGAAAAGCAGCTTAGCTAAGCCAGGATATGATAAAATTACTCCAGGAAATCATGTTGCAGAATACGTTGGGATATTAGTCCGTGAATTTAAACTAAATTCAATCTATTTTAAAAATTACAAATATTTAGATTGAAAGTTATGTTAATTTTAAGCATTGAAAATTTTTACGAGTTAAAAATAATAAATTACAATTTACTTTGTGTATTTTACATACATTATTTCAAAGAGAAATCCCTACTCCAGTCTGGAAACATCTGGCAGATTTACCTGAGCCTCATGTAAATTTACCTGAACCTCATGTAAATTTACCTGACCTTTGCGCGTAGTTGTGCTCCAAT
>JAQGCY010001107.1:0-12045 GCA_034700645.1 Xenylla mediterranea
ACAAACAGACCTTTCAAAATGCATAACTACATAAGCATATTAAATCAATAATATTAGTTTTGAATCATTCATTATCATTAATATTAGGTCACTTTCACTTTCAGCTATTCCTACACTGTTGTGATAGATAAGTAGATATTCATAAATTGATAGCTCTAAATCCATTCATATTCCTATTCTTCAAAGTTTTTTTCTCAATGTTTATCATAAACATTTTGTAACTTTGAAAAGTGTTTATCATTTTATTGTATTATAAGTTTTGAACAATCGGACCAAGTGTTTAGTTCCCGTGCATTCTACACATTTCATTATAAGTAAAGTATTAGTATTTATTTATAGCTCGTCATCAGCTCTTGCCATGAAGTTTGACTCACATTGCTTACACTACATTACTTTCTTTTGCGTTTACTTTCATGTGTGATATGTTGTATGTACTATAATAATGAGCTAATGCTGAGTTTAGAATTTCTGTTGGGCTAGTAAGTATGTCTATGTAGTATTACTTATTGTTATAATCAACTTCTTCACTTAAACTTAATTTAATCAATAAAACTTACATTCATCATTCTTTCTGTTTCCCATCTCAACATTACATATGTAACCTTATTTTTCTAATTAATCACCCAAAGTAAAGTACTTATATAAAAACCTTGTGGTAACAAAATTATTATGGAGTGATTCTTTATATGCCTCTATAGTTTTTATTATAGTAATTTCCTACATACATATTACTCTACGGCATTGTTCTTATTCTTACAAAAGAATGCTAGAGCACTTATAAGCCGAGCTAAAAAAAACTAATTCCAATCATAATTCATAAAGCATGCATTCCTTATTATTATCACCTTTCCTCATTTCCCTTTATTTACATAATTGCTGTTGTATTTCAAGAAGGAATATTGTAAAAACCTATATCAAAATGATATGGAGTTGAGAATTCTAATTCCAGCCCACATTTAACATTAGCCAGAGAAAACTACAAATGCATATATTAATTTTCTATTGTATGTAAAAAAAAAAAAAAAAGAAGTAAAATAAAACACGCAAATTTTTACCCTTCCTCGGTCCCTCCTAGTAAATAAAAAGTTTCTAGGGAAGAGCATCTGGCTGAATTAAATAGAAGTAACTACGAGGACAGTTGGTTTTCCTGTGGTTTTCCAAGTATTGTGAAACAGTGGTTTACAGAACTTCAAACAAGACTATTTAACTTTTAGACCAAGGAATGCAGACAGAATAGAATACATGGAAAAGCACGCTAAAAGCATGAATATGTTCAATGTTGACTCAAATGTCAGTCTCAGTGGTTCTTCTTCTAATTTCCTTCTAAGGCCAACCAATGTAAACTCTTGCATTGGCAAAGAAAATCATGTCCATCAAATCAATGAAATTTTCCCCCTTAACTATCAATATCAATAGAAAGTTCTTGTCCTTGACTATTGAAACCAAGGAGCAATAAAAACCTGAAAAGAGAAAGCTGTTGCGAAGGAAAAGAAAAATAGCTGAACTATCTTTGAAAGGACAGAGGACCCTTTTGCATTTTAGGACAAGGGAACGCTATTTAAGACCATTCAAGAAAGTATTTACTCATAGAAAAGAATTCCCAACTCTAGGGGAGTTCTAGTAATATTAATATCTGTAGAACTGACTCTTCTTTCTTTTTCTACTGTCTTGTTCTTTCATACACATAATATAATGCCGAAGTTCAATTTAGTGAGAAAAAGTGTAAGATTGTGAAGTGAAAGTTTGCAGTCTGTGAAAAGACATGGAATCAGAAAACTATAAGTATAAAACAAGATCCCATACTGAACTAGTTGGAGAAAGTTCAAGTTAAGTGGGAGCTGCGCGTGAAAAATAAGGTAAAACAGAAGAGAAAGAAGATAATACTGTTTTCCATGCGTCAATCACTTAACTTTCTTTCTAGCCCAGCTCTAACACACAATAAAAGTACGATAGTCGGGTATCCTTTGCTCAGCAGGAGTGTCCCCCACCCCCACTTTCTCCATTTTGGTCCAGAAAACTCATAAAAACGATTTGGAGAAAAAAAGGTTCAGAAAAAAAAGAAGAGAGCGAGAAACATTACAAAAGTGAATTTATTTTTCATTCGCTCAGTCAACCTTCACCCATTTCCCCACAAAAGTATATTCCTAAATACAAAAAATCTGGTGATAAGCTGCTTTAGAATATTGATAGATAGATAATATACATATCTTGGAACGCTGTTCTTCATGTTCCCAAGGTTTGTTGTTCAGTTAAGATTTAAGGTTACGGTAATGTAGTGTAACTTATAGAAAATTCACAAAAGTTCTTATTAATAGATCCCCAAAGGACGCACAACTAAAATATGTATTACGTTCACGAACTTTTGTTAACGTTTTCTGTTGTTACTTCTTATCTGTGATTCTAAGATTTACAAATATGCAATATATCAATTACCAATGAGGAAATGTTCGATTTCTACTACTAGTTCCTGTCCCTATCCAAATAAATACTAAAAACTTCTCACACAAAGCTTATTCTTCACAAGTAATTGGCTTTAATTCCAATTTTACAGAACCTTGGGTATTTGTCTTCATTCTTAACAAGGTAAGAAGGAATGATTTGAATAGTTATCCATAAAATGTTGATTGACCTTAACCTTAGGCCCAATGTGTGGAAGTTTAAGAATGTTTGTACCCATTAATTTATATGAATCTATGATGAGTCAACAAAGTCTTATTTAGTTTATAGCTTCCTAAGCTATAAGATTTTAATTTTGTTAAGGTCTTATGTTTTTAATTTCGCTTTGTCGTTTTCTAAATTGGTTTTTACTTTCGTTGGAGTCATTGAAATGCCGTTCATTTTCAAGCATTCATGCTTTTCACATCGTTTAATCATAGAGATTCAAACCATACATTTAACTTTGTCTTTTGCTGGAAGCCATTGAATATAAATAGTATGAGGATGATTTTTGAGAAAATGTAGAAACCCATAAAAATAAAAATAAAAGTAGTCCTTAGAGTAAATTCCACTTAGTATATGTATGTTTCTTGAAATCTAAATGAACCCATGTATGAGCATGTATGTAAATAACGTTGTTTGTGGAAACATTTCTCAGTACGTGAAAAGATTTCACTCATTTCTCTAAAAGAAATTTCACTCAAGGAAAATAACTACTAGTATATGCATGAGACAGAACTCGTAGATTTTTCATCTGTTGGTTGAATTGAGCTACGATTCCTATCCCTAAAACATAGTCAAGAAGTCAAGATCTAGTGTTTTTTAGCCATTATTTTTATTTTGTATGTTAAAAACGATGGTAATGTCAATGTCTCATCTCCTGAGCATATTGATGACATAGGACAGATACAGAAGTTCATCTATTTTATTTTAACCAAAGGTTAAAGACGAAAATTACTTATTCATTCTAACTTCTAGTTTTACGTGATTGAGTCTATCAGATCAATCTTTATTACTTAAATCTTCTATATTATGAGAATGAATAAAAATTGGAGATTTTTGTAAAGAAATTCCCATCTGCTTAATAGCATTGTTGTTTAATAACCAGGAGACCTAAAATTTAATATAGGTTTCCATAAAAAGATATAAAATTTGGGTCATGACTCAGGAGTTATTCAGTTATTTCCAACTCAAGGTTGTAAACATAAAATCTCACTTTCATGTCCCATTCATTTGAAGCTAATAAAGAATGAAATTATTATTACCAAATTATTAGTTTTATGTGAGCTTTTATTCTTTATGCTCCAATGAATATTCTTGATATTCCAATTCTCAGAGTAAAAGCAATTACAATTAACATGAAAAAACATTTATCTGCATTTACGATTTTAATTTTCTCTTTTTAGTTCCATTGTAAATGATGGTTTTGTTTAGAATTCTGGACTGACTTTTCCATTTAAATCCTTTGGGTAGATTCCGAGAAACAAAATTCTCGTGAGAGAAACTATGCGAAAAATACCACAATAGAACATACATGAGTAACTTATAATATAAATGTATGTATGGATTGTAAGTAAATAATCTATCCGCGTGATTATTGGGCTGGAATGGAATGTTTTTAGTTAGTTGAAATAAATAAATACAATGGCTGTTGACATTTAAAGCAAAACACATTTCAAGGAACCAAGTAACAATTTGGTTTAAATTAAAAAATACTTTTGCATCCCAAGAAATATACACAATATGTATAAAACCGTGAAATTAGGAATTAGGAAAGTTTTCGAGGTTTCAAAGTAACTGTACCGTAAAATTTGTTGTGTCATATTACAATTGTTTGGTTTTTTTTATTGTATATTTTTAGTTTGTGAAAGAATGATTGACCCAAGTTCATCTGAAGAAGAATATGATGATGATCAGCAACGGGAACCTGTGGTTGTGCCTACATATAATAGACCTCAGACGCATAGCGAGCCTGTATTAACTGCACCTCCAAACCTCGATGTACCTCACTCTTCGCCTCATTACCCCAGATCACCTGGAAATACCCCTTCAGCGGACAATGCAAGTGTTGGGGGAACTTCAGGGAGTTTAGGATCAGGACGAGATGGACTTAGCGGAACACCTGTGCGTGGGTCCAATTTCCAACGTCCAACATCTCCTTCACCTTCCCTCATTTCTGAAAAGACTGTTACAGATTCAATTGATCCACAGGTAATTGTAGTTTAGTTTTAAAAACTATAATTGCTTTTCCAAGACGATGAGATAATTATGAACGAATTTTAGGAAAAGCAAGAGCGAGAAGAGGAACAAAGGAAGACTCGTCTCCAGCTCTACGTTTTCATTTCCAGATGTGTTGCCTATCCTTTTAATGCTAAGCAGCCTACTGATATGACAAAAAGACATACGAAGGTCACAAAATCTCAGCTAGATACTATTCACGCGCGCTTCCAGGTAATAAATTTCCAAATAATTAAAGAGAAGTCAAATTAATGTAAATTAAATTGTTTATTTCAGAGTTTCCTCAAAGGTGATACACAAATAGCTGCTGATGAAGCATTTCAAAATGCTGTCCACAATTACACTGAGGTCTTTCTAAAATCCGAGAGAGTTCTTAGAATGGTGCAGGCTGGGGCTTGTTCGCACCATGATTTCCGGGAGGTATTCAAGAATAATGTTGAGAAGAGAGTTCGGTATGGAAAGGATGCACATTCTAAAAGTTTATTGAGCGTCTATAATTGGTCCCTGTTCTCCCTTTTCTAGATCTCTCCCAGAAATTGATGGGTTGAGCAAAGAAACAGTACTTGCATCATGGATGGCAAAGTTTGACTGTATTTTCAAGGGTGATGATGATAACAAAAGGCCTCGGCTTCAACAGTCACTCCATTCGGAACTAATTTTGTCCAAAGAGCAGTTGTATGATATGTTTCAGCAAATATTAGGTGTGAAGAAGTTCGAACACCAGTTGTTATTCAATGCCCTCCAGGTAACAAATTCCACAGTTCACAATACATTGTAATTACTTTACCGATTGTTGTAATGTCGTCAGCTCGACTCAGCGGACGAACAAGCAGCTGCAATCCGGAGAGAACTGGATGGCAGACGTCAGAAAGTGTCTGATATGGAACGAAATAGAAAGCTAATGCCAAGATTTGTGTTGAAGGAAATGGAGTCATTATACATCGAAGAATGTCGCTCAGCAATTAATGTACTAATGGCAAATTTGGAGTCTCTTCCAGTTTCCAAAGGCTCAACTGATTCTAAATACGGCCTTAAGAAGTTAAAAAAGTATAATAATAGGTACCCTTAAGATATTATTTAGTTTGATTTGTCTTTCTCTTTTCATGTGTGTGTGTTCGTCCTATGTTCTGTTGTAATGCTGAATTTTTTGTCTTCTTTTCCTCTGTGTCTTCCTTGCATCTCTTTATGATATCAGGAGAAGCTCAGTATTAAGGTAACTATTAATTTCTTCTACACTCCTGGTTAAACTGTGCTTAGAAATAACTAGTGTTTAGTGGCTACTTAAAACTCTGCCTACATGTTAGTCCGCATTATCTTTTTCAAGGGATTTTGTTTTATTTCTCTGATGGTCCAGATCTCAAGCTTCCCTGGCCAAGATGGAAGGGGATTCAGCCGATAGTGATACCCAACTAAGCAAAATGGATGTTGTGCTTAGTTTCCAACTCGAGGTAATTCACTACTTTATGCACCAAAATAACAATAAGTTTCTAACTGTATGTGGAATTTTCTCATCTAGGTAATTGTTATGGAAGTCAAAGGCCTAAAATCCTTAGCACCCAACAGAATTGTTTACTGTACAATGGAAGTTGAAGGTGGTGAAAAGCTTCAAACGGACCAAGCGGAAGCATCCAAGCCAATGTAACCAAAAAATATTACAAAGCAAGTGTTTAAATTTTAAACTTTTCTATCCTAAAAGGTGGGATACCCAAGGAGACTTTTCAACATATTATCCGCTCCCTTCGGTGAAAGTAAAACTTTACACAGAGAATCCTGGAATGTTAGCCTTAGAGGACAAGGAACTAGGAAAAGTAGTTCTTCGGCCTACTCCACTTTCCAATAAAGTAATCCAAACTTTTTAAAAATCAACTACATGTAGAAATTTTTACTTTTGTATTTAACTAATGAAAAATACCTTTAGGCTCCAGAATGGCATAAAATGACTGTTCCTAAAAATGCACCAGATCAAGACTTAAAAATTAAAATTGCTTGCAGAATGGATAAACCTTTAAACATGAAACACTGCGGGTAAGTATAGTGAATTAAACAACGATAAAATGGCCAAAGCCATTGAGCCCGGAAACTCACGCTTAAATTCCAGGTATTTATATGCATTGGGGAAAGGAGTTTGGAAGAAGTGGAAGAAAAGATATTTCATTTTAGTCCAAGTTTCACAGTATACCTTTGCTATGTGCTCTTATAAAGAGAAAAAATCCGAACCCACGGAAATGATGCAATTGGACGGGTACACTGTAGATTACATCGAGCAAGCTAGTGGTAAGTTCTTTTAATAGCCTAGAGGTTCATTAGTAGTGGTAGGTAACTAAATATTTAATTCAAATAGCAAATCTCATGGTTGGAATGGGTAAGACTCGGTTTACCTTTACTAAGGCGATACATTTTTCAATGAAGCTATCTGATTCTCCTGTGAAAGATTTGGAAGGAGGACGATTCTTTTTCAATGCTGTGAAAGAAGGAGACAGTGTATTTTTTGCCTGTGATGATGAAAATGAGAACCATTTATGGGTTATGGCACTTTACCGTGCTACAGGCCAAGCTCACAAACCTACTCCCCCTTTGACCCCTGCTGCAAAAAATTCAACAATATCCAAAATTCAAGGAGGTAATGTGCTTTTGCTGAATAATTGAATTCCTTGTAACCCACTGAGTGACCCAATTTGTTTAGACGCTGATCGAGCCAGGAAGCACGGAATGGAGGAATATATTTCTGCAGATCCCTGTAAATTTGATCATCATCAGATTTTTAAACACTTACAAACACTAACACTGGACTTCCGTCTCAGTGATCCCTACTGCTCTTTGGTTTGAACAAATAGATCCGTAAAGTTGGCGATTTTTTTATAAACTATGTTTTGTATTTGCAGGGTTGGTTTAGTCCAGGGCAAGTGTTTGTTCTTGATGAATATGTGGCAAGATACGGGGTTAGAGGATGCTATCGTCATTTGGTCTACCTCAGCGATCTCCTTGATAGAAGTGAAAGGGGAATCATGATTGATCCCACTTTAATCCATTACTCCTTTGCATTCTGTGCTTCCCATGTTCACGGCAACAGGTTAGACATGTATGCATTTCCATTCTTCCTCAATCTTTCTGGCTATTGTTTAAATATGAATGAGTCGTGTTAGCTCAGCATTATTGGCTTGCCCTTGGTCTTTTGGCTGTATGTAATTTCAACTGAACGAAATATGCCCAAAATGCTTGATCTTTTTCACCTTCAATCCCATGAAAACCTACTCTCAGTCTTAACTCAACTACTACTTTCACTATTGTTCTATCTGATTCCAACTAACCATCTGTTCTTATCGTTAGTTCAAATAGTCTACGTGTTTCTTCACTTTCTACATTTTCCTAATCTAATTTCTGAATGAAGAAATGCAGAGCATGTTTTTCTTAGAACTCTTCAACGTTTGGTAGCATGAGAAGGCATTTGGGCACATTTTGGATCACTTTCTCAACACATTAACTTTTACTTTTAACATGTGAGCTCAAACTAATTTATGAATGAAATGTATGTAGACCTGATGGGGTGGGAACTGTGACTTACGAGGAAAAGGAAAAGTTCCAGGAAATCAAGGAACGGTTAAGAGTTCTTTTAGAAAATCAAATCACCAATTTCCGTTATTGTTTCCCTTTTGGTCGTCCGGAAGGAGCACTCAAATCCACTCTCTCACTTTTGGAACGGGTAAGCGTAATTAATTGAAAACTCGTGTTTTGGAATTCGATATATTTGCTAATATTGAGATTTCCGACTCTTTGAAAGACTCAATAACATGATATTGGGTTAAGTAGAAGAAAGCGAAACCAGTCCTTGCCAAGAGGAGAACCTATAGTTAATTTGAAGGATTTCTTTTATATTTCAGGTTCTCATGAAGGACATTGTTACTCCGGTTCCTCCCGAGGAAACACGGACTGTTATCAAAAAGTGCCTGGAAAATGCAGCCCTTGTCAATTACACACAACTTTCCAGTGAAGCAAAAATAGATGGTACGTTTTCAATTATTATTTTTTCATGTTTTCAACTAATAAATCAGTTATGATCATAATTTTTTCTTGCTTACCCTTGCTAATTCTTACATCATTACTCCTCATTAAATACCTTTAGCCCCTCCAGCATCTGGTAATTAAATATCAATTTGCTTTTAGAAATTCACAAGATACTATGCTTCATACAATATGCAATAATTTAATAATAATTGTTTAGAGTTTTTTTTATATAAGTAAAAAAATTAGCCAGTTTGTTTTTGTTCTAGAAGAAATGGGACAAGAAGGTCAAGATTTAGTTCCTAGTAGACGATTGGAGGAGTTAATACATCTTGCTGAACTCTGTGTAGATTTACTACAACAAAATGAAGATCACTATGCTGAGGTAAGTTTGGAAAAAAAAATTCTTGTGATAAGCTAAACTGTATACATTTATGTTTGGAAAGTCGTCGTCTCCTCGAGGCTGGTTTGTCGATTTTTTTATTTTATTTGTCTTTCTTTTTCTTTTCTACTTTTCCCGAGTTGTACGTGCTTGAACTCCGGAATTAACATTATCTTTTATTTTCCCGAGAGCCCAGAAAAACTTCTATTTTTACGTTTGTACGTGTCCATATCCTTGTCTCCTAATCAAATAAGAAATTCATCAACCAATATACAATACAGTCCTATAGTAGTAGCATCAACAAAATGTCTTTAAATTAATGTAATAATAATAATGCTGTGTGAGCAAATTCAATATACTTTTTTCTACCATTGAGGCCTAATTGCCTATTGTAGTAGATATAAGTAATCATGTTTTTTTAGTCTATATATTCCTACTTAAACTAAATGCCGAATTTTTTGTAGAACCGTTGTTGTTTCTTTCGTTAATTTTGTTTTCCCATTACTCGTGTTTAATGTCTTAGAAGTCTGATGTGTTTTTTTGTTTATTTTTTTCTCTCTGGTGCTTTGACTGTTCTCTCTATTGGTGGTGCCCTTCGTGCTGACCAAATAAAAAAACAAAAAAAAACCTTGGTTAAAATCAAATTTACCAAATTGTATAATCCCCCCCTTCCCCCCAAATCACTCCATACCATACCATACCATACCCTCTTGTGTTACGCTCTGTGCTCATTGATCGTGTCTATTCTGTCTCTCTCTCTCGTTCGTAAACAGTTTCGTAAAGGGGTGAGTTTTCACTTTCATCATTTTTTTATTTTTTCAGTTTTCTTCTATATCAGTTTATTAAACTTCTTTTTCTATCATCACAACACAACGCAACACTTACTTTACTAATTTTCTTATTTCTCCATTATAATATTCACTACTACTTTACTATTCTCAGACTATTAAAAAAATCACTTAATTTTTCATTCCAATTTCAATTTTTTTTTTACTCATTCACAACATTTTAAACCAATAAAAGTAATAATGTCCTTTTCATATGTACGTATCCAGCACCCATCTTTCTTTGCTTTCTTCGCTTTCTCCTTCATCTCTGTTTTAATGAGCTTTTGCATTTATATGGATGATGATGATGATTCATTTTTTCCCCCCATTACTTCCAGTTTTAATTTCAAAAAATCATTTCAGCAGTTGAATTTGAAATTTTAAGTGAAACGTGTTTAATACAAACGTTAATTTGTGTAACCCCTGTCTTTTTTTATTGTTGTTTATGAAATTTTGTGTCTGCGCCCTGCCCTGCTGCCCTGTCCTGCATTTTTGCATCATAACAAAAACAAATGAATGAAATTACACCGTATCACAAAAGCAGGACAAAGTAAGTTCACGGTTCAGTAAAGTATTATTATGTACTTTCACTGGAATATGCATCATATATTTTCTATTTTCTTCTTGCACAAGACTGAATTTAGTAAATTATTATGTAGGCTTCTATCTAACATTGCATTAAATATTTACTTACAGTTCAGATTTGTGCCTTAAGGCTACTAGTTCAATCCTTTTTGCAAAATTCATTTAGCATTGTATTATAAGGTAATCCAGTTGGATGGTTTTATAACGTATGTAGGATTTTTTATAAAAAGAAAACTGAAGATGAAGGCTGTCAAAAAGATAGGAAAAGCTTATCAAATTTAATTCTTTGCTGCTGGATTGTGTTTGGCTAAGGGGCCTTTTTTTGTTTCCATATTTTTAGCGTCTAGTCAAATCTTTTTGTTCGTGTAATTTTAAAAAAATCGGTTCACTGAAAGTAAACTATTAAATCTCTTAATATTTCATGTTTAAGGTTTTTTATATTTAAAGTTAACACAACTTATCTTAGCCAAAGTACAGAATTTTCAACCTTTCACAAACATATGCTTGCTGCTTTTGCTTAGTATTTTAGCTTGATGATATTTTCAAAATATGCTTTATAATGTCTTGTTTAGATTCATACTTATACTATTTCTAAAAATCGGGTGGACCAACTTAAACTATTCAATTATTATCTGACACTGTCAGTACTTATTGTGGATACGTATTCGCGTTAAGCCACAAAAATCATATACGTAATTAATCAGCAAGCATCCGGAGTTTGCAATCATTGCCAAAAATTGTTTCGGTTCAATTCTCACGTTCACAGTTTAAGTTGGCCTACCAAATAATTGCACGTTTTTCTATCACTCTTTCAAATAAATATTTTTAGTTGTACTTGAATGGAAGGATAGTTTATGTATTACGTCTAACAACAATTCTAGAAGATAAATTTCTCACTTTTCAGGCTTTTGCATGGTTCAGTGATCTTTTAGTGGAACACGCCGAGATATTCTGGTCACTATTTGCCGTTGATATGGACCAAGTCTTAGCAGAGCAACCACCCGATACGTGGGATGCGTTTCCACTCTTTCAGATACTCAATGACTATCTCCGAAGTGATGGTAACAAGTATAAAAGTATAGTTATTAACAATTGTAATCTGTACATGCGACTTGCGTTATAGATAATTTGAAAAACGGCCGCTTTCATCAACATCTCCAGGACACATTTGCACCACTAGTTGTTAGATACGTAGATTTGATGGAATCTTCTATTGCTCAGTCTATTCACAAAGGTTTCGAGAAGGAACGATGGGAATTGAAAGGGTTAGTTTTGATTCCCAATGAATTTTTGCAATGCGTTCTCTTTATTTGAAGAATATGTTTCTATTTATATTTAGGAACGGGTGTAGTACATCGGATGATTTATTTTGGAAATTAGATGCATTACAAGCATTTATTCGTGATCTCCACTGGCCAAATCAGGAATTTGGGTGTCATTTAGAACAAAGATTGAAGTTAATGGCCTGTGATATGATTGAATCTTGTATTCAGAGAACAGACAGTAGTTATCAACAGTGGATTAAAAAAGGAGTTACTTTTATTTCCACGGATTATATCATACCAACTGAGATGTGTG
>JAQGCY010001108.1:0-12032 GCA_034700645.1 Xenylla mediterranea
TTCCCCCCGGGGCAATTTGCCCCATCTTAGAACTTGACCTGCCCCTTGACCCCAGAAGCTTATATACCAAACCCCAGATCAATTGGTCCAGTCGTTCCTTCAAGAATTCAAGTGGAGTCCTATGACCATTATACCAAGATATCCTTTAGTACAAACAAAATCAAAACAATGTATTTAACAATAAAAAAAAACAATTATTGCCCTTTACATAATGCGAAACTCAACCGTAATATCACAGTTTTTTAAGTAACAAACATTTCTTCTAATAAGAAAACTAGATGTAAATTTAGACATTAGTATAAATAGGATTGATTCAGACTGAAATGCGAAAAATAGTTGAACTAATTAAGTGTATAAGTTTAAATGGGACTAGGCATGATTGATAAGACAACAGTTATTAAAGGTTTCCTTGAGCAAGTTGATAAAAATGGGATGATTTGTCTAACATCAATTTTTCTGGGCCGTCGAACTCAACAATACAATTGTTTTTCATAACAATAACCCTGAAACCAACAGATTAAAATTATTTTACTGAAGAATGCAAACAAAGATTGCTATCAGCACCTATCACTGTGGAGAATATTTGTAACACGATGGGCAATAGTAATGACTGTACTAGTTCTAAAGGAAGTCCTTATTGTAGCTTGAATGACTTTATCAGTGTCTTGATCAACATTCGCGGTTGCTTCGTCAATGCACAATATCTAAATTAGAAAGGAAAGTTTTAACTGCAGTTCATTTAAAAATATATGAAAATACGTTGGAAATGTCCAAATACCTTAGGATTAACAAGCAGAGCTCGAACTAATTGAACCAATTGCTTTTCCCCAGCAGATAAATTGTCTCCAATATCTGCATCCAGACTGCCTAATCGCCTCAAAAGGCTACTAAGTTGACATTTTTGAATAGCTCTACGAATATTGTCTTCATTAAATTCTCCTTTTGGATCTATATTTTCTCGCAGTGTACCAGTAAATATGAGAGGGTCTTGAGGAATTATCCACATTTTTGATCTGCAATAAACATAATGCATTTCTTGTTGATCTAGTGAATTAAATTGATATACCTTAGTTCCTTTAGGTTTATTTGATTAATGTTAACTGTATCAATAATAATGTTTCCTTCAAATTCCACCATACGAAATAAAGCTTGAAGCAAAGATGATTTTCCACTACCAGTCCTCCCAAAGACACTAGTCAGGTTTAAATTGAATTCATATTTTGAAATTAAAAAGTTTACTCCTGCTTATCACTAATTTGTCTTACCCTATTTTCTCACAGGGCCTTGTTTCAAAATTTATATTCCTTATGGCATAAGGAAGCCCCGGTCTGGTACATCAGTTAATAAAATTAAAATTTTGGAAAGTAAAATTTTGAGTTCTTGATTGAACTAACCTGTATCGTAACGAAACATTTTGGAAATGTATCACACCTTGAAGAGGCCAAGTATAAGGCAAATTGACGGAATTTCGGCTCCTAGTTTCCGTTTCAGTATCCTTAATATATTCGTATACACGTTCAACGGCCACCATTTCCTTTTCCGTCTCCGTAAAGTATGTAACAAAACCGCTGAGAGAGTTTGTAACAGTCAGAGCGTAAGAAATTGCGAGTCCAATTATACCTAGAGTAATTAAATCCAGTTCCAGTTAAAATTATTAATCAAAACTCGACTACAAGACAAACCCGCATTCGCAGTTCCCATTCCATGTTGAATAACACCAAGCAACCCAACGCCTGTGACAACTAAGACGCCAACAATTTGAAGACGAAAATTCAGCCATTGCGAAACGGCTTGAGTAGAATAAACTGCTTTTTGATTTGCCTCAAGGTAAACTTCATTTTCATCTTCAAATCTATAAATGAATATTAGTCAGACAAAACTTCCAGGTAAGGATTTTGGAAAAGAATTAAACCTTCTAGTCGCTCTCATTCCACGAATAGTTACTAATCCTTTGAGAGTCTCTGAGAAATGGGCGTAAATAGGTGATAATGTTACACTGGACAATCGCCGCAGTTGTCTCGCGGTGAGTCGATAATATTTCTGGATATTATTTACCACCAGGAGAAGTGGAATAACAATAAAGAGGACCATGGGCAAAGCGTAACATGTTATGATTAGTGTTCCTAAAATAAAAATCAGTTACACAAAAGGAAGATGACCGTTATTGTTAGACATAATCTTGAATTTTCACCTAGTAATCCGTATAACTGAGCCAGTAGGATGTTCATGATAAATGGCAATGAATCATCAATAGTTGAAACATCAGAAGAAAATCTATTCAGAACCCGACCAATCGGAGTTTTATCAAAGAAAGACATCTTTGCCTGTAAAAGATTATATTGTCAGAGGTATTCGGTACAAGCAAACTTAAAAAAAAATGTACCTTCAATATAATCTTCAACAACTTCAAGTGAGTTCTTGTTCCTCCTTGGATGCTACCATAGGCGAATAGAAACGCTCGGGATAGCGTAAAAATAGTGTTGCATAAACCGATCAAGATAAATACAGTAAAGTAATACTTCAGTGATGGATCATAATTATTTAGAAATAGATAAGAATTTGCAAACTGAATAAATAAGGAACCGTGGGAATATAAATTGTGATTTTCTTCGACTGAAGAATTTGAGTACAAAAGCTCAGAAGGTATGAAACTGGTATGCATATCTAAATCAGATGCGTAAGAGGATGTTACATCTTCAATATATAACGGTGGAATAGGGCTTGGTGTTGTAATATTTCCCATATCTGTGGAATGCGAACCCTGAGTGACCCAATGAGCAAGCCAAAGGTCACTTAGGTTTTTAGTTCCTTGCATCAAAAACAAGGAACTAAGGACCAAGATTGACAAACTTGGACCAACAGCTTTCCAATAAGCTTTGTATACATCCATAGCAATTGCACCTTCATTTTGATGCTCTTCGTTGAAAGCGTTCTCTGGTTTGTTGATAAAATCTGCTGATCTGGCCATTCGATCATAATCTGGAGACATAAGGGATTGTTGAGAAGTTTCGAGAGAGATTGATGACGGAGATTTATGAAGTAAGCCATGTGTTTCTTTCTTCCAAAAAGCCGAGGCATCATCACTCATATCTTCATCAAAGAATATTGGAAGTATTTCTGTTGGAGTTCCCCGATTAATAATTTTTCCATTATCCATAACTAGAATCAAATCTGCATATCTGAGGAACTTTACGTGATGCGTACAAATTATTCGTGTTTTATCTTTTAGCATTCCCATCAAACAATGTTTATATAAGTGCTTTGCAACTTTGAAATCCACGGCAGAGAAAATGTCGTCCATTAAATAAACACCTTTATCCTAAATTAGAGAAGTTTGAAACATGAATAATTTTTCATCCATGAAAATATTTCTAGTTCAAAATCATTAGCCTCATTACCTGATAAACTGCACGAGCCAATGTAAGTCGCATTTTCTGTCCACCAGAGAGGGAAGAGCCATTATCACTTACATATGTGTCATCTCCATTTTCGAATTCCGACAAATCTTGGTCCAAATTGCAAGCATCAATTACATTGCTAAATGATTTATAATGTCAAAATTAAAACCTCTTTAAGATATTTTCGTTGTTGTGCTCATCCTACTTGTAAACTGTAGAATTATAAGACTTAGAAAATAAAATATTCTTTCTTATGCTTCCTCGCTGAATCCATGGTTCTTGTAGTACAACGCCAAAACCTTACCAAGAAATACTAGTTAATCAATTGTTTTACACAGTAAATGAAATCATATCATTATTACCTTTGTTTGGATCACTCAAACTCATAATACCGGCTGTTTTAGTTAGCTCACCAAGCAAACACATTAACAAACTTGATTTTCCTTGCCCAACTTCCCCAACTATCCCAACAAGTTGCCCCTATGAAAGTAAATAGATTTAGTAAATTTTTCTTTAAATCTTTTCAACTGAGCAAAAAATTTAAATAAATATTAGGTAACCTTTTTAATTTCAAGATTCAAGTTTTCCATTTGCAATCCAGTTGATTCAACGCTCCATGTGAAACTTCCATGTTCCACAATAATATCATGTGTATTTTTTACAAAAGGAGACATCGGTGAGTAAACATCGTAAGGTTCGGTTTCTTCTGCCTGATAAAAAAATGAATTGTTCAGACTGATATTAGCAGATAAACTGTCTACTGGTACAATAGAAATATTACCTGAAGTAACTTTGAAACTCTTTTAATTGAAACCCAGGACTCAACTACCCCGTTTATCACCCATGGTAGAGCATTGAGCGGACTAATCAACATATTAAAAAGTGCAAGACTAGTGAAAACCTATAATTAACCAAATCAACGAGAAATGTCCAGATTGTTTTAATAATTTAACCTTTTGTCTATACCTTTGCAGCAGTTAATTCATTTCCTAATAGAACATAAGTACCAAAACTAAGGACAGATACCAAAACTGGTGTAGTTGCCCAAAAATATACACATAAGGCATCCAGGTATTTCCTACCCTTAAGAGCCGATAGCTCATGTTTCCTTACTCCTAAAAACATAGGATTTAAAACAGGTAATCACTTAATCTCATAACAGATAATCACAGAATAAGAATAATTAATTCTTACCCATAACTCTTTGTGCAAAAAATACTTCCCATGTATGAAACTTTAACGTTCGAATTCCATAAAGTATTTCTGACATTAATTTAACCCTTTTATCCTTGAAATCCATCATCTTCGTACTCAATTCGCCTAAAAGAAATACAAAAAAGAATTGTTAACTGCATAATCCGTTGTGATTGAATAGTATGAGTTATCCTAATTTTACCAATTTTATTTGCAATGACTTTATTTATGGGAATCAATAAAATTGAAAAACCGACTCCTGCAAGGAATGCTACTCCAATTTGCAAGTATAGCAAATACAACGCAACGCCGATTTGTACAGGAAGACTCCAGAATGCATGGAAACTTGGACAAAAATTCTGAATTCTGTCAGTATCAGTGCTCATATAGTTAATAATTTCTCCGGTGCTAAACTTATTCATGGTGCTTTGGCTCATCAAGACAGTTTTTCTGTAAATACTTGTAACAATTGCAGCCCGTATTTTCAAATTTAATTCAGCCATATTCATATTAAAGTGAACATTTGCAAGAGCTCCTGGAAAGTAAAATTAAAATTAAAGAAGTAAAGTAAAATTTTGGTTAATGCATAATTGAGCTTAGAAGATCTAGAATTAATTTGCTCACCGATAAGAGCCGATGCGAACATCCCAAAAACATAAAGATATCCATAGCTTGTATTTTCGTTTTTACCATCTTTGTTTTCGACAAAATTTACAAGCAGATTCAATAAAATTGGACCGGCAAATCCACTAGCATCAGATAATAATTTGAGAAGTCCAAGGGAATAAAATTCAACGCAAAAGCATTTGTGTAAACTTCTAATTAATGAGCTTCTTGAATTTGTGGTCCATTTTTGGAAATTAGTTGCAACATAAGCTGTTGATATTTTAGTTGGTAAATCAAATAAGTCATCAGAATATCTTATATAGCCACAGCTTCCTTTGTTCATTAAAGGGTTTACCCAACCAAACATAAACTTTGAAATCCAACTAACATTTTCTTTTGCTATTCCTAAATAAAGTGGATCACCATCATCTTCATGAAATCCCACATAAGAATTTGTTTCATGATCCAAAATAGAATGGGGTTCTGCCGGTTGATCAACTAAAATGGAGCGATATTGTCGTTCTTCTAAATGAACACTTCCTGGTATTAGAGTAAGTAAGTACAACCATTGGAAAAAAGCTTCAGTTCCAGATAGCCATAGTTGTAGGACTTTCTTATTGCTTTTGAGTATTAATTTTGAGTCGGGATGATTAACTGAAGCAAAATATAGTGACCGAAAGTTTAAGAGAGAAACTGTTCCAGTAAATAGCCATACAAGCAGTATTGATTTTGGTCCTCTGGTATTATAGGAAAGTCCTCTTTTGAGCCGTAGAGTGTAGGCGAGATGAATGAGCCATGTAAATATTTTAACAATTTCCAGTGTCATTTCAATAAATCCAATTGGATCCCTATCAATACCAAATAGGAGGATGAATGAGACTACTGGATTTAATATAAGAAGGGCAATCACAGTGGCGCGGAGATAAATAATTCCAGACTGAAAGGAATTCCATGTTGTATACAGGACATGACTAAAACGTCTTTTTCCCAAATAGTAAGCAGAAGTTGCTGCCAATAGACTAAATACTGGAAACTGAGTAAACAGTTTTAGGAAACAAGGATCAAAATCATTAGAGTCTTCATTCCAAATTCCAGAAAACCTTGAGCATTCGCTAAAATTTACTAGCGGTTGAGAGCCCATGTTTGAGTGCTTTTTTCTTTAATATTTATCTTCGCCTTATAACAGCATGGTTGCGTTGTCGTTGTTCCAAATATAATATTTCCAGTGGCTTTGCATCTGAATGTGTACGTTTCCCGAATTCCTATATTACAAAATAAATTTATGATTGAATTGTGAATTATTCTCCGGCGTTTGGTATTGACTCATGCATTCAGATTTATGTTTTTTACCAGCAAATACTTTGGATTTGCACACAAAATTGACAATGCTTGCTTGTTTGTCTATCATACACTTTCCACCCAGACAATAAATAGCTATAAACAATTACTGGATGGACGGAACTGACGGAAGTATAGATTAGATTAAGTGTCGGCTTCTATTCTATTCTATTTACTATAATTATGGATATTACCACACATGCAGATATAGTATTCGTATATAGAGAAAAAGTAAGAAAAAATCATAAATGTCACAGGTCAATGGTCACGATGAAAAATTCCAAAAATCTTTATGTTTATCCTGTCCGCCTCCGCCTGACCTAGTTAGCTTGATTGACACAAAACACAAAATAAAAATATTTGTCACACTCACACATACTTCAAATCAAAACACCTGCAATTTTAGCGCTTGGACAGATTTGAATCTCAAATTCTCTGCTAAATACAATATTATTAAACAAAATCCATGTGTTTGTTATTTAGCTAAGGAACACAGAAACAGTGCAAATAACGTTTTTCTTTGTTGGCGTTATAGCGTGGGGGCGTGGCTTGGCGTTGGCATCCTCCATTACCGTTTACATTACGTTAAGTTCCGTTAACGTCAGCTAAATATGCAAAATTGCATGGCATTGTAAAGTTTATAACGTACAACTTGGTTCTTCTTATTAATTTAATTGATTAATCCCAATATCCCAAACCCTATGCTCAATATGCTTTGTAACTGTAAACATAAAATACCGTTTAATACTTATTATGCATATGCAACATCTCTAATTACATCCGGAATTGTCAAAAATACCATTGCCATTCGTAATCCCTTACCCTTGCCCATGCCCTTATCCAAAATTGTTTCAACTTTTCACAGTTCTAGTCTCACAAACTCCAATGATCTTAGCTCATCACCATCGTCATCATCATCCGTTTCCGCAGATCCTGGTCCTGGAAACAAATTAATGAGGAGAAGGAATACATTTATTAAGAAATTGGACTCTTCGGAATGGGAGCACACTGGGGTTGGAAAACATAGGCTTCCTTTACTAGATAGACGAGGAGAACGAACGAGTGTATTCAAACATTTAAGGCTCAAGGCTGAAGAAGATAAGCCTGGTGCACGAACAGATATGTTGGCATTTTTGAATGCGGATATTGATTTAAGACCAACTAAAATTAAAAGTGTTATTGACTCCATTAATGCTCAGGCAGATATTAAGGAGCAAATGTTAGTACATACCAACACAATAATAAGCGTCAGCTAAATGAATTTGATTGATTTACTTACTTCTAGGTATAAACCAGAACGAGTTCGAATACTTGGATCAGACCTGAGTGCTGCACATTTCATAGTAGCTAGAAAAGGTCGTGTTAAATTTTTGGGTTTTAGTAATTGGATTAGTAAGTATAGGATAGATGCTGAAGCTGAAGATGATGAAGATGATTTACCAGCATTAAAAGAAGAATTATGTTCCTTACCAACTCAATATGATCCCAACTTTCGACTTGAAGCTATTGATGCTTCCAATGTTTTGATTCGATATGAAGGACTTCAGAATTTTGGTATAATTATTTTGAAAGCATCTATTGTGATTGTCTAAAAAAAATATTCATAAATTCAAATTTATTTCTTTGCAGATGGCTTAAATTATCTAAATTGGTTGAGTTTCCGCAATTGTACATTGATTGATGATTTTTGTTTGGACAGAATATATTGTTTGTTTAGTGAAACTTTAGAATACTTGGATGTCAGCAACTGTAAGAAAATTACAGCCGCTGGACTATCTGGTGCTTGGAGACTTACGTAAGACAATTCCAATTGGATTTCTTGAATTTAATAATGCAATTCTCGTTTTCATTTTAGAAATCTAAAGACATTAGTAGTAGAGGATATGGCCCAGGTTAAGGATCTTGAAATAATTTGCGCTATGTTGGAAGAGTACAATAAGGGACTCACATGTATTGGAATTGATTATGAGAAAAAACTTAAAGCTTTGGAACAAGAAAAATTAGAAAAAGAACAAAAACTGCTCAAAGATAAAGAAGCTAAGGAAGCAAATACAATTGAAGTTATCCCTGTATCCGTAAAACCGGTATTGACTCCAGGAAAAGAAGCAAAAGAAAGTCACGGATAAGTATAGAGTTAATACTTTTACCCATTTTGTAACAACGGAACTGATAAATCGACGCGAATAAAAAAGGTCGATTGTTGATTGCGGTATAAATTTTATTGTAAAACCGGCCCTTAGTTTCCTTTAGTTAATCATTAATAATGTTTTAATTTGATATTTGAATCACAGTTTAGGTCATTCACGTTAAAAAATGAACTCTTATATAAGCACGTATATTTTTTCTTCCTCTCTAAACTAACTAAGTTCATTCTATTTCTTGCCAAATTAACTATTCCAACCCCTAAGAAATGATGTAACTGAGGACATGAGACCACCAGACCTTGACCTCATGAATGAATCAGTATTTTGAGACATGTGAGAATTTCCAATACTCCCATAATAAGACAAATTATTATGAGCAGTCATATTCTGGGCACTCATTTCCTCATTAATTGTTCCTCTTTGGACAGTTTCCCAGTCTGAAGGAAAGAAGCTGTCTGTGCTCTCCGTGTCTGATTCTGATGAATTGTCCTCGTAAATCACCAAATCCTTTTCAATAGACTCTTCCATAGATTTAGCTAGCTGTGAAGCTACTTCAAATGGACCCCGTCTATAATGGAATTACAATTAAGGGTCTAAATTTGCATTTCTTTGTAGGACATTTAACAAAATACCAATTGCTTTTAAACTTTACCTTCCAAGATCACACATTTTCTTGTCAAACAGAAGTAAAATATTGGACATTGTGCGTCGAGGTTGAATGTTATTGGTAGGAACTCCTTGTGATGCACAGAGATGTATAATGTTTGCATTTAATTTCGCAACTTTTCGATTGAACTTTCCTCCCATCAAATCACCGTTTGCAAATTCACTGTAATCGGAGTAATATTGATAGAGGATTAGAATAAATGTCGAGTTATTTTTTTCCTTACCTGTAAGAAAGGCGATGTGGAAGTCGCAGATCCAAATAATAGGCGATCAAGTTAACGAATTGTGTCGTATATGTTAAAGCGGCTCCAATATTGTGTGCAGCATTTCTTGACGAGCCATGAGCGTTTCCCAAACTTTGTTCCTTATCTCCTATTGACAAGAAACGTAGCTGTGTTAATCCAACGTTTCCTTATAATAATCAATTATTATTACTCACTCAAATCAGTATATGCAGAATAATCCCCAGAAGCTGGCAATGTTGGACCCAAGGGACCACAAATACAATAGCACGAACCAAACGAGATCGAAGGTTGCTCAGGTTGTAATTTGAAATGACTAGTATTTGCCATAAGGGCAGAGACTGTGTCATCTTCCTCGTCATCCCACAAATCAGAACTACATATAATGAAATTGCATTTAAAATACTCATTAAAATTAAATTTGGCCAAATCGTACGTCGTAAGTGTGGAAGAAAGGAAGGAATCTTTGCTTGAGGTTGCTGTCATTTGAATAGGAAAAACATATTCTTTCAACTGAAGGATTCTAGTTTTGGTAACGGATTGAAGATATTCGGCACGTTGATTCACATATTCTTTGTACTTTTCCAAACTTGCTGTTTTGTGACGATGTAAAGCAGCCATATTATCCAGCCTGCTTCTGTATGTTGGCCAGTGTTTAACTTTATCCTTAATCTTGATTTGTATTTCAAGCGTATGTCTTTCGTCTGAAATGGAAACATAAATAATTGTTATTCAAAATTTTTATTATAACCTCGAATAAGAAAAATTGATCAATGCTTCCCTTACCATTGTGTATTGTACCCTTTATGTTGTCTCTTAATTCCTTTTGCAAAGCTATTTGATTTTGACAAGTTTCAATTTGGTTAACCTTGACCAAAACAAGACATAACTATAACTTAAGCATAATCGATAATATCATATCAAGACAACCTGTTATACTTACGATATGAGCAATTCTATCCCTCTTCGTTAAGTAAACTGAACATTTCTCCTCAATATCTTTTCGCCGTCTTTCATATTGCTTAAACTTGAGTTTCAATTCGTTGTACCTAAAAATCCATCAAATGTTGAGTAGGTCATAGGTATGAAATGGTTTTTAGGCTAATTTTCAATGTAACTTACGATTTTCTAGAAATACTATCCAAAGGAGACAATGTTGTATGTAAGAATTTTCCAATTAAAAGGCACTTTTGACAAGTGAAATTACGTTTGAATTGAGCACATAATGGACAAGTGGTTTTTTGTTTTCCAGGTTGAAGGGTTTCATAGTCATCATAATAATTGAGTGTTTCTGGATCTGATTCGGAAGAAGAGGAAATTTGGAAGTCCGCTGGGGCACTATCGTCTAGGAAAAAGGCCATCCCATTCATGAATCATGAATAAATCTTCTAAGGTTCTATCTAAGTCCTATTGCTATTATCGTCGAGAAATAATTCAAAAATGGTATTTACTAAAAGCCTACTATGATACGACGAGCGAGTGGAGCAAGTGTCCCAAAAATGACCATTTACTATTACGATTAATAATTGATGACCCAGTGTCACTAATGGGAACTGGGACTGGTTGCTTGACTGGTACCAGGGACTACTCAGCTGATTGGTAAATGTGGATCTTCTTCTCTTTGTTGTTTACTTATGTGATGTCAGATGGTTTAGGAGTTCTGAGGTCCGCGCCGTTCCAAAACCTTGATCAACATTGGTTCAGATGACGTCAGTCACCTTTTCTTCTCATTCATACACTTCACTCTTCAAATCACAGACACACTGGGCTATTTCTGACACAAATTCTCCAAATTGAAACGTCTGACTTGTGATTCTTATAATTTAGTTGGGTAAGTAAACAATTAATTTCTAATTTACTTAACAATTAACTTCTAATTTACTTATATTTAGCGTGAGAGGTTTCATATTAAATTTTGTAAATGTTACATTGCAAAGCTGGAAAGATAAACTAGAATTAGAAGCATGCCACTACGGAATGAATCCGCTTACATACTTTGTAGCATAATCCAACAAAATAGTCATGTGCTTATATTATAATGATCACGGTTTTCCCGATTGACTTCAAAACAAAGCCAACTTTGAAGATGGGCAAAAGCGGTCCAAGAGAAATAAATCTAAATATTAATTTTGAATTGTAAGTTCCACAGAAACTTTTACTTAAATGGGTACTTTCTGGTAAGCCGCTGAAACAGTTGTTGAAATTACAACAATTTTTTTCTTACATCGAAAATCGCTTATTGTTCAAGCTTCGCATTTGACAGTGATCAAAAATTCGTTATATTACCCACTGTGTATTTTATTCACATAAACGATAAAAGGTACGCAATATTTGGTGCTTGGTGCTTGTTTCTTCATCTCCTATAAAAATTTTTTTTTGCTTTTGGAGAAAGGAAAGCATAATGCATAAAACATATAAAAAAGGACCAAAAAATTCATTGAGTG
>JAQGCY010001109.1:0-12028 GCA_034700645.1 Xenylla mediterranea
TCTTGAATTTGGATGTTTTAGTCTAGACTTGATGGCGTCTTGGCGTCATTTAGCTTATGCCAATCTTACAGAAATTTACTTTATGAATTTCTGAACCAAAAACTAATGATTTTGCCAATTGAAGCTTCCAATAATGCACCGCAACAATTAATTTATCTCGACCGACCTGAAAATGTGATTTGCAATTTGCATATTGTATATAAAATAGTAGTAACAAGAACAACAACTCTAATACTTTTATTGTAAAATTTCGTTGAGTTGAAGTGTTGAACCATGCTACTGCTACAAGAATTTTGAATTGATTATTTGCGATGCGATAGATAATTTAATTTACAAAAAAATTTATCAGTAGTGCAGTAATCAATATTCTGTAGTTTGGTTTAAAATTAAATTAGACTAGAATGAAAATTCGTTGTGCTTTTTGTATACATTTATGTTAATGTTAGTTTGCATTACCCTGGAAAATCCAATTATTGTTCTGGAACTAAAATGTTGCTCTTGAACTAGAATAGCATTAACGTTTCCAAATTCAGTAAAACGACAAGTATTCGTTGTTTGTGACGTAATTTGCATCAAAAACAATTAATGAAACATAATACAGTTTTGGTATTGGTATTCTATTCTCTATGATATAATTGAGTATTTTAAATACCAGTACTTATCGTTATAAATTACGGATTCCGATTTATATCTGCATTCCCTTTTACTGGCTATGCTGGAAAACCATTAAAATCAGTCATCATATTGCCCATCTCTATACTCGTTGAAATTTTTATTATATTGCCTAAGCTCATTGATTAATACTGAATCCATACTGGCATTTGATAAGGACCGCTCAGAGTCCGATGTATCCGATTCTCTTACAAATGCAAGACTTGATAAGCTGGAGCGAAGGCTTGGGGTTATATCTTCAAGTTGGGCAAGCGGAGCCATGGTCGGCATTGCATTATTGGCATTGCAAGGTCCATTTTTTTGCATTTGGGGCAAAGAGCCAGGGACACCAGGACGCTGTATATGAAAATTTAAAGCTTCCGGCAAACGTTTGGTTCCATAACCGTGTCCACTAAAATGACGAGCTTTATAATGAGAGTTGTTAGCTGGAGCATTCGACATTTGTGCAGGAGGTTTAATATTCCGTTGCTCATGTTCAATTACTGCAACTGGGGTATTTGCAACCGATTTTGATTTTGCCTTTGGTTTTCGAGTAATTGTAGACATTGAGAAATTTGGGTTCAAAATTGTGAGCGAATCGTCATCATCATCCCCAGAAACTCTGGGACTTTGGCTTTGACTTCTACTGCTATTAGAACCACCAGCTCTAGTTCCAGGATTGTTTTTGTTCATTCTTCCAGGGCCAGCCCCACCGCTAGAATTCCAATTCGAAATTAATAAAAGTGATATCCAAAATGCACTGAGTGAGGTGCGTTATTGTTAATTTTCAAAATCTTATTTATTTGTCACACATACTACAACTTGACTTGACTACATTTCTTAAAACAAGCATGCAAATCTAAATCTTAACTTTCAACAGTTTTGTACATATTACAAATTAGTAGTTTCAGTTTGGTAATTAATTAGAACAATACAAATTAGTATTCAAAATTTTGCAGTAGTAAAAAATAGACGTTTAACACTTAATATATAAATGCAAAAAGCAGCACAACAAAAAGTTACAACAATTAATAATATCAATTTTGGTTATGTTTATAGTTTATGGAATTTTTCTTTGGTTTTTAAGATTAGTATACGTAACAATTTAAGAATTTGTTTTCTGAGACATGAGTAAAATTTTAAGATTCTCTTCTGTCTGACTGTAATTTACTTCGACATTTATAGAACTGTAGCAGCCAAACGCACTATTAAAATCGCACAACACAAACGAGATAAAACTTTTGAGATTAAGATAAAAATTTTGTAAAATGACAATGAGATTAATTGGAATCAGTTGCAAACGATAACGAACGAATAATAATAATAACAAAAAACACGCTGGTCATGGTCATGATATTGATATTATGCACTGTAGCATTGTTAAGTTAAGTTAAGAATCTCAGCTCAAAATCAGCAGCGTTGAAGTAATTGGAATTTGAAAGTATTTCCTTACAAAACATTTGGATGTAGTAAAATCCTTGGATCTGTTGGGCTGTGAAAATAAAATTTGTCAAAATTTATCATCGCAAAGCATATTTCTTGGCCAAAAGAACTTATTTATGTTGAACAATACAGTTCAAATCAACTTACCCTTCTTGATTAACAAAATTTTCTTCCTCATGTACCATTATCGGCGTTTCCACTGACCCTGTACTCTTTTTACTTGCCCCTAAGTGTCCCATTTTTGGTAATCTTGGTTTTAGTACTGTAAATCCCGTACCACTAGGCCCATGAGGATGATTTGAAAATACTTTCCAAAATGCTCCAATCCCCAGCCCAATTCCAAGGATAACAAATCCAATTGTTAGTAGGAACCAATTAACAGATGAACCAGAAGAACCACTTTGATCTTCTGTACTTGGATCAACAATGACAAATGCTAAAATTACGAGGAGTATCCCTATTGCCCCAGTTAAAAGCCCAACAATTGGTAGGGTATATCGTTGTAAGTTGGCTGTTGTTGATAAGGGTAAGAATGATGGCCAATAGCCCCGACCACCAGATGTCCTTCGATGTCCATGACCAAGTCCAGAGATCGGACCACCGTCTGTCCCATTGTTATCATTATGAAACTCAATTGTCGTTGTATTATAGACTTCCATCATTAATTTTGTATTAAGTGGTACTGTTGGGGAATTACAAAATGCAGGTATGACGTAAAATTATATAGGTAAAATTTGACTAGATTTTCTTTTACAACCAATAATTATAATTCAGATTCGTTAATCGCTGTTTAGTTGGACTTGGAGATGGAGATCAAATCAATCGAGTGAAAAATTAATGACTATGACTCATGACACACACACGCTAAAATGCCAATTGCCAGCTGAGCTAACGCAACGCTGACTTTTAATCTTTTCATGGATTTCTTTGATCTAATTTCAGGGTTTGAAATCCACGCTATTTCTGTCTGTTCTGAAAACTTTTCCGACAATAATGCTAATGGATGCATTTTTTTGGAAACATTAGCCAAATTTTTATTAAACGGTTTTAATCATGGATATCAAACTGTGGCTTCACCGTTCCACTGCCATTTTATGCGCACTTAAGGTTTTTGTTTTCATTTCATACCAGCATTTTTGTGTAATGAAAACTACTATAATTTAGAACTTTGTCGGCCTATAGAACTTTTGATTTGGCCCAGCGGATTCAGATGGATACCGGTCAAAAGCAAGGCCGGCAGCTGTTTAACACTTTATGCCAACGCTGTGTAATCTCGACATACCCTTCAACCCAATACAAATTGGCAAACCAAGATCAATTAATTATTAAGTACTTAAGAAAACATTATTTCAGCATAATCCTGTATTGGACACTTTGGTATTTGGTTTATCTAACTAAAGATTATAATTGTAGTATAGTTTTACACATAAATACACGAGTATAGTTGAATATTTTTCATTTACTCTTACTTCACTACAATATTCATATACAGTCTTATTTGATGGACAAAATGCTGATTAATCATTTAGAAATACTTTTTCATAATGCTGCAAAGTTTCCAAGTATTCTAAAATTCCTTTTCATTTATTATGTATTGATGATTTGATGGATGTTTATAAGAAAAGAAAAACTACGAGAAAAAGGCTTTCCAATTAGAATAGAATAAATTGCATGTAAACTTTTTTTATTCTTGTCATTCATTTTCCATAAACAATAAAACTCGTTAAATTTTATTATTATTAATTCCTTTATTCTTGCTATAATATTGGTTTTAGTCAAGAATTTTGCTTTTTGATTTTCATACTCAAGACAGCAACGGACCGTGGCTTAATTGTTTTTGCGTTTAAAAATAAAGTCTTGGCTGAGGTTTCCAATAATTATTCAACATTTTTTTATATTTTGCTGATATTTAAATCAACAATAATTAAAATGATTTCCAGAAAATCCATTTTCCTTTTTAAATTTTTCTTTCAATACGGAAGGAATTGGTTTCATTCTATTCCAATTAAATATGACAATGCAAAAGACAATGCTATTTTAAGTGTACCAAAATTTTGGAAAATTTCATTTTTGTATTCTGTAATATTCCAGTTTGTCTTAATTGCTTTTTTTGTTAAGGATATTTTAATTGAAGATACGTCAATTTCAGAATCAATTTTACTGTCTACATTAAGTTTCCTTCTTTCACTTGTGTGGTATCTTTACGTAATTTTTGGATTGAGGAAAGAAGTTTTTTTATCACTAATCTCAACATTTATTTATTTTGATCGGAGATTAGTTGGCAGATTTGATTTAGACAGTACCCAAAGTGATGGGTTGGAGCCAATTTTAGCACTTGGTATAGTTTTTGATTCTATTCTTTCACTATTAGTTCCAATCATCATAATTGGTCTAACTTTTTTGGAATTTAAATGGGGAATTGATCAATTTATTTCCACTAGTTTGATTGCACAAATTATTAAAGGGACAATGATTACTCTTGGAATTACTATTCAATCAAAAGGAACAATTCTTCTCCTTTGGATTGCCTTGTATTATTTAAGTTCAACAAATCAATGGTTTAGACTATTAGTGTAAGTAAGACTCTCCAGGTTATATACAAGAAGAGCCTAATTGTAAGTTCAGCCCATCGTAAAGTTCATTTCGGTATACCTGAAAATGGAGTGATTTCGGAAAAAGCTAGTAACAAAACACTTTTTACTATATTTTTAAACATTGGGCTGGGCTTGTGTATTTTAATCACACTTTTACTGATTCTAATTCAATTATCTTATTTCAGATCCCTGACTAACAGTAAACCAGCCTTTAATGCAGTTGCGAAAAATGCCAAAGTCAGGCTAACAATGAGAGCCTATAAAATTCAGAACCTATTCGCCAACAATGTATATCAGGATATTGTTGCAACTTTATATATTTTGGGTTCAGCAATTACAACGTTTTTATTTTATGCAATTATTCGTTTACCAATGTCTTTGTTAGGCCTAAAAATATTTTTTGGATTTATTGTTAGTGGAGCAATTTTTATGATAGTTACTTTAGTATGTCATGCAGTCAAAATACATAAATATTCTTCTGAATTGATAAAACTAGCTTCATATAAGAGTCAAAGAAGTACTTATGTCTATAAATTTTGGAAATCTTGTGCACCAATTCGGATGAGTGTAGGAAATGTAGGATTTATTTTAACTAAGGATTTTCTATTAATTATGTTTGGAAACGTTATACTTACAGCATTAGTTAATCTTTTATTGCTGGCTTAAATAGTATTACATTTTAACGAATAAACAATGCTATGATAAGCTTATGCTTTTATTTCTAAAATCTCAGGAGTCATTAAATAAATATTTATTTTAAACAAAGAAACCAATTCTATTGATTAAATTTCATTAAACCAAAATCAGTGGAAAGATCATTATCATACACACGACGGTATACTGTCAATCAGATTGGCAGAATTGCGTTGCTTGTATTGTAAAGTAAAACGATATTGGAATTCAGTGAAATCAATAATGGATTGTTCTATTTGTTCAGTCAACACACCCAGTCTCCAGTAAACATAAACGAAAGTCATGTCGATTGTTACGTAGAGTGTTTGATGGAAACTTCGTACAACCCCCAGTACTCGTGTACGGTTCAAAATTTCAAACAGCATATAGGCGGATTATTACGTACCAGTGAATTCTTTTTGGAAGAGTCTTGGCGTTTCCACTTAATTAATTATGGATTTCTTTACAAGTAAGAAATGTTAAAGAAGCAATTTCAAGTCTGAAGCTGGACTAGTACTGAAATTTGCTTATGGATTGAGAATTCCACGGGTCGTCTACCGAACAAATTTAAAAACTGGCACGAGCAGAAGTTATGCAAAAACATTGTAAAGGTGTATTGTGAACAATACGAATAGTACCCAGTATTCCTAGAGCCCAATATATTATATATGCAACATCGGGCATTTAGTATAACCGGGGTTGTCCGGTTTATTAATTTTTAATTTTTGGATCTGCAATTGTAAACATTATAAGCTTTAAAACCAGCATAAAACATTAAATTGACACTTTAACTTTTGGTTATACAGTAGTATATAAAATTTTAAGTTAAATTTTTCTCATCGGATGTCATATATCATTAGGCTCTTGAGTTCAATGTGAATTTGAGTTTGCATGCTCAACTTTGCATTCAAAGATTCCATCTTGGAGCATTTTATGGATTTCGGCAGGAAGAAATGTCCTGTGAAACAAACGTAGATAATTATAACTTACAAAATATTTGTAGAAATATATTTCACTTACGCAACATAACTCATAATTTGAATGCTTGGTGGTAAGAACAAATGATCATAATTTTGTCTAAATCCTTCGACAATTTTTCGAGCAATGTATTCTGGACTCATAACTTTAAACAAGAACTCATATTTTGGAATGAGCGTAACTCCAGTCATAAGTCTCGTTTGTACAAATGTTGGATATGCTGTTGTAAAATGAATGTTATCTGTTGGGCTGGGATGTTGTCGAATTTCTTGTTTGATTGCTTCAATAAATCCATGAATTGCATGTTTTGTTGCTGAATATGTAGCCAATTCGCGGCTTGGTAAGAAACTTGCAATACTTGCAGTTGTTACAACATGTCCATGATTATTTTCAATCATTTTTGGTAAAAATTCTTGTAAAGTCCAAAAATGTGCGAAAACATTTACATCAAATACTTTAGTTAAATTCTCAACTTTTGTATCCATAAAATACCCAATTGGTGCAATTCCAGCATTATTAATAAGTACAGTTACATCTCCAGCTTCTATTCTAACTTTTTGGGCTGCATATGCGACTTCCTCACGTTTTGATATATCAACTGTGTAGCTAAGAATTTTTGTTTTAAGTTTCATACTTCTTAATTCATTAGCTGTTTTTTCATTTGCATATGTTTCAATATCCCATAGAATTAGTGTATCTGCACCAACGCTTGCTAATTCATAAGCTAGTTGTTTTCCTATTCCGTTACCGGTTCCAGTGATCTACGAAAATAATTAACAAAATTTGAATTAGCCCTTTCCCTAAGCTAAACTTCTTTTGAGCCATTCAGCACTTCAAAATTTTCAATATGCAGTTTACTCACCAAAATAATTTCACCTTCTAAAGATTTTAATGGTCTAGGTACAAAAAGTCTTAGAATCCTCTCAAACAATATGTAGAAACCTAATAAATATAATTTTGTCACTTCCCAACAAAATATTACGGAATTTTGAACGCTTTGGATTAATGAATCCATTGTTTGAAATCAGAATAAACAAACTACAGACTCCACACGCAATATTATTATTATGTAGAAAAGTATGTCAAATTGTGGGAAGAAAGTTATACAATTATTGTCCCAGCTTTAGACGATGGAGAACAACTGAAGAATTAGATTAGAGTATTTAAACTTCAAGCTGGAGGATAAGATTAACTATAGCTGTATCGCTCACACCACCAGCACATAAAATCTCCAGTGAATTCTACCAGTTAATATTTTAATTCTCCTATGACATACTGTTTTAATGTTTCGTTCTATCCAGAATCTCCAGGCACAAAGTTGCGTAATATTAGATCTGAACTGAAGCTCAATATTTCTCCTACATTAAAATTACAAGAATCCTAATCTTTCTTGGTTTGATTTTGATAATGAGCATCCAATTAGTTTAAGATGAATTTCTTCTATCCACGTAAGATTTCAATCTAAATCCCACCAGTCCACCACTTACTTTGACTTACTGCAAAATAATTGAGCAAATATAACATTACATTGCATTTACTGTAGTTTTTTGGTTTTATCAATTCAAGGTCAGGAAACATGTACATAAAAATGAGTATTATGAATATAGATAAAAAATTCTTCATTTTATATTGGTGGATGATGTTATTGTTATAATAACAAGTATAAAGGAAATGAATGAGAATGAGTAACTATAAACTAAACTCTCTCCATAAAAAACTGGTATTTTGTATTTTATAAATGCTGAAACTGAAAACAAAAGTTTTCACTTTGCTTTGCTTCATCATGAACAAAAACAAAGGAAATTCACATAATAGTAAACATATATTCAAGAGTGTGCTTTAAGTATTGAGTTCTTCGATTTTGGATTGGAAATGCAAATGGCTTAGAGTTTAAGGCAAATCAAGTATCAATTGAAATCTTATTATTAAGTATTTCTAATTTTCGCAAAGAGCAATTGTATGTTTTCAGCTTCTATGTTGTATAACAAGATCTTTTTTAACGTATTACTCATATCAAATATTTCTATAAATAAGGTTTATTGCTTGAAAATTTATAACTTCCTTAATTATCCACGAAGCCATCGTCGTTTATAAATCAGACTGTATGCCGGTAGCTGAAAGTCTCAATTTCAGGGTTTTAACTAGATGTATCTTCGATAGCAATATTCACGTAGTATTTTCCTCTTGCCCTGAAACAATTTGAAAAATGCACAAGTCAAAAATCATCAAAATTGTGAAATTTACCTCTGGTCAACATATTCTCCAAATACTGTTGAATTTTTACATTTAGTATTTGGTTTTGGGCATGGTGATAATGAATTGGAACGCTTGCAAGGGCAAGCAATATATTTCTTTTCTTTTTTTAACGTTTGGGCATAGTATTGTATAGCTGCTCCATGCGGACATCCATAAACTTGCAATGTCACTGTAAAGAATAAGACGAATTTCAGATTTTAAAATTCACATTTTACAAGTATTACAAAATTCGATAATTTTTTCAGCCAACGCAGGAGTTTTTGATAAGCATTTTGGATCACGCCGATTTTTAATTCCAGCTCCACTATTTGCATAAAAATCCAATTGAGCTAAACTTTTAGTTGTCCCAAAAAAATAAATATCCGAATGAACAGCATCAACAAAGTCTCCAACGGTAGGACTCAATCTATCTACAGGATTTTGTAACTGAAGGAATGGTCCAGCAGGATCTAATCCAGTTACACGTCCAATTTTTGCATTATATTGCTTTTGAACCCGATTTCCAATTGATCCACTTAAATGGGACCCAATACTATGGCCAACCAAATGAACTTTGCTAAAATCAGACAAGTAACCATTGTCTAGTGCATATTTTAAGAAGTTTGTTATCGTTTTGCTTGCAATTGGCAAATTGTTTTGAACTGAAATATATGAGACAATACTCAAAGGATTTGGCAATATTGATCCAGATAATTGACTCCAATCAACCAGGATAATGTTTGTAAATCCGTTGGTCAAATAAGCTAGACAAAAAGAAAAAATTGATTTTTTTCAGAAATAAGATGTAAAGAATTTTCATATTGCATGTAGAGACATAAATATACTTATTTACCTGGTGTCAAATATTTAAAATCATCCGGTGATCTTAAAAATCCATGGAGTAAAAGTACCATTGAACTGGTTTTATAACACCACAATCTTGAAATGAATGAAGGTTTCCTACTTTTAAGTCACAACTTGCTCCGGAGTTTCTGCAAAATTTGATTAATTAATTTCAATGATTAAATTATTTTCACATGCGGGTGTAACCATTTAAAAAGAAGGAAAGTCCACTCACTTAGGATTGGCATGAAGCAGAAATTTGATTGTTGAACCATTGGTTGAAGGCGTTGTTCGTAAATTCGTATCTGAATTATACTGCCCATCGAAATTGCTAGGATCAGAAGAATTGGAATCCAATTTATTACAATTTTCTACTTTTTCCTCAACATCGTCACAAAGTGTTAGAGTTAGAGAAATCAATAGGTTTAAGGACAACAGGAAAAAAATACGGCAAAGAATTTCCATCGTTCGTTTTTCTTCCTGATCGAATAAACACAAGCTCTATTTTTCAATCATAAATTGGAACGTCGGGTTACTTTGTACTTAATGCGAAATGGTGTGTCATAATTGGGACTTCTGCTTATGTTTAATTCATTTCAATTCTGTGCAAATTTTCTTGGTTTAAATCTGTCAATCAATGGACTTTTTGTATTAGCATACCTCAGAAGCTATGAATTCGAAATTGTCTGAAGCTTGCATATGGATTGGTTATTGGATATATCCAATATTACATTCAGGCACTTAATAGAGTTTCCGATTACATTTTACTGTGTGAAGTAGAATGAAATGAAAATGTATAGTAATTAAAAGTATTAATGTATTTAATCAACAGGAATGCTACTGATTGAGTTGAGAAACTCCGGAGACTTTGAAGCTGCAACTCCAAGATAGCACACATTGCCAATATTTCACAAATTATTTTTTTTCAAAATTAAACAATTAAGATGTTGTAACTATTGTAACCAATGGCAGTGCCTTAGATAGGTTTTTTCCCTGCAAAATGTTTGTTTTCTTGTTTCAATTCAAAATAAAGCTTATTCCCATATGAATTAGGTTAGACATTTTCAAAGGTAATTTAAATTTTTATCATGTCTAATCCCTTGAGTCGACGCTCTGTCCTAATTGAATCATCATATTCCGACTCATCCTTACCATCATCCGTTTCTACAATTAATAATCATTCCGTCCGATCCCGTCGACCACCTTATAGAAATCCATTGAAAAAAGTTAGGAAATATAATCACTATTCGGATAAATTCAGAGATCAGGAACCAGAAGTATGGTACTACCAACCACGTCATTCAGTAAGCTTCATTTCCCCATGGCGTCCTGTAGATTTGAATTCTACGGCTGATGTTCCGATTCAAGAAATGACTCGAGATGAAGTGAGGATTCAATTGGAAGATGATATTTACAATCAGATTAAACCCAATGAAAATGCTTTTACCAAGGTCAGTTTAGTTCGACACAAGTTTAAAATAGACGTGGCGAAATACGTTTCCGATCACAATAGTATTTATTACAAACTTTTATACGTTTATTAAAATAATAACTTCTATCTATTTATTGCAGTTCTGCTGTCGTGACTCAATTTGTGGTAACAAAGTTTTCCCTATCCATCCAGAATTCTTGGATGAAGATGTGGAAGGATGCTTTCTTTTCAAAATTTTTATGCTCAAAGCATTACAAATGGTTTTAGCATTTGGAATTACGTTTTATTTCCAGACTGTATAGTAAGTACTTAATTAAAGTCGCCATTCACAGTGTACAATCTTAACTATGAATTTCATATGAAGTTTGACCACAAAATATGGACTAAATGGTGAAGTAGAAATGACAGAAAATTATCCTGCAATTGAAATCCTTGAAAAATACAATTGGAATGTGTTCATCGCATTGTAAGTTTTTGATTTATATGAACTTGTGAATATTAAAAGTCAATGAAGATTTTCACTGTTATAGTTTCCTTTATGCTCTTTGCTGGTCAATTACTCGGATGACAATTCTAAAATTCAATACAGCAATTGTGATTTTGATGTTTTGGATTCAGGTAAGTAAATTGGGCCAAAGTTTGATTTCCTAAAGATTTGTTCCATCGCCGATCGAATAAGGTTTTAAGATTTTGATTTTGATCATTTTTTGTAGACGTTGATAATAATCTACATAGCATTTATGCTTGGTGTTATTTGGAAATTAGCTATTGTCTCAGTCTTCCTGTTTTCTTTATTTTTCAATTATATTGTGATTGGTATTTTGCCATTTGCTTTTTCTAAAGTAAGAAACATTCTTATGGGATGATGATATAGTTGAAGTTACGAAATGTATTCACTTTCATAGATCAAATTACTTGTCATTTGCTTTCAGTTTTTGATCCGAAAAAATTGCTGTTGTCTCTTCTGGGGCTCAACGTTTTCTCTCCTATGCTTAACATTAGCATCCTGGTACTTGTTAACAATGATTCTTACTGATACAAATTCCAAAATTGATTCAGGATTTACACGAGGGGATATCATTGAGCAAATATTCATGTATTGGTTTACAACTTTTGGAGCTGCAGAGATTTGTATAGCTGTAAGTCTAATTCAAATTAAACCGTTTGCATTTATGATTTA
>JAQGCY010001110.1:0-12020 GCA_034700645.1 Xenylla mediterranea
TTTTTTCTTCAATAATTATTTCCTTTTGCTTTTTCCTTTTCAATTTAGGTCGATAAAGAAGATAAAATGCTAATGAGCAGAAATCATGAATTTTGTGTCCTCCTCAGCAAAAAATCCATAAGAGTCTTGATTCTTGATACACATAGTACGTAGACTATGGATGTTATGTATGTTCCATGCTCCTTTTGGAATGTCAAATGTGGTTTCCTCCAGATATTTATGTAGATAGACCTTATCTCCAAATACAAAGTTTAAATCCCAAGACTCTGGAGTCTAGAGACTGAAATAATGAGTCAGATAATAGTAGGCTAAGACCCTTGTCCTAGAATTTTAACCATATTCGTATTCCGTATGGTATATGTTCATTTAGTAAACATGGACCCAAGTGTGAAAATCAAACCGAATCACGTATTATAATGAAATCAAAATATTGAGACTACATAAGACTGGTGACTTGAGTACTGTGCCAATGCCAAATATTTATGTCTACATTATGCCTCATAATTCATGTACATAGATTACTACTAGTGATTTTCTGCTCAAAGAAAAAATAATTCTTCTTTAGGAAAAAAGAAGTGACATAAGTCAGTGAGAGGAATTGTGCTTTCACTTGACTCTTGTTTTATTTTTCCCATGCTGTGCCCTCCTGCTTTATGCCAATAAGAATATTTCTTTAATTTAGTCAAGATTAAACGTCCCAAGTAACATTTATTTTATTCCATGTCTCTAGTTCCCATTATTTCCTCCTCATTTGGTAAATTTAGTTAATTTCATTCCTTTTAGACCTCGGAATGTTTTCTTTAATTGCATTCATTTATGGACAATATTTCCAGAAAATATGCCAAAGCAAGGATTAATTTGAAAGGAAAAAGCCCCAATGTATGGAATTAAAGTTAAAGAGCACTGGGGCTCCTGGATTTCTTTTTTCTTTTATTCATTGGATTCAGAATTCTAAAACCAATGAAATAAAGGTAAGGGAAGTAAGAGAAAAAGGAAAGAGAAAACTGAATCTCTTACACTTGCTTTCCTGATTCAATTACATTTTGAGCCTAAAAATATTGGGAAGTATGGTCTGATAGTAGATAGGAAGAAAAGGAAACTGGGTTAGTACTTATTTGGGCTGGAACTTCTACAACATAACATAACCTTATAAAAATAAAACATACTTCTATTGTGTGTCTGTAAAGGTACTTTTATTTACCTGACTGAGTTTTTTGTTCTATGTAGATGTAAGTTTCGTATTCGAGTCGGATTACAGTTCAACCGAGTCGAAGAGAACAGGAGTAACTTAGTCTGAGTAGATATGCAAATGTTGGGAAGAATGAACAATTATGAACATGATAATTCATTCTGGAATTAGTTTTTTAGACATGGTTATGTCAATAAAAGGATTACTCCATGTCACTGACGAATCCAGTACTTTCGTACGGAATAGGTACAACCATACACAAAGACTCCAGCCCTACCTGCCTCTATGAGATGTATTGTTATATTTATGGTTTCTGACTAAAATGGATATTCTTATGCCAGAAATCCAGAACGACTTTCTCCAGGGCCAGATTTGTTTTATGTATAAATCCTTTATATATAGGCAGTATGATTTAAAGAAGCAGGAAGAGATTTATTACAGCCTTGAGCTTTTGTCTTCCCGGACTGAAATTACACAAGTTTTTTTTCTATGTAGCTAAGAACAGTAGGTAAAAAAAATAATAGTATTAGTACCTAACTTACTACTCGATTTGAGTTATGTATTTATGATTACGGTAAGAAACAACAACCTCAACACACGCAGAAGGGGAGATCTGCCAGGATGAAATTGTGAAAGCTCTCAAGCTTCAAAACTTTGGACACAAGTTTGCTTATAAGAACCTTTTTCTCCTGGAAGCTACAACAGATTTTAGTTCTTCATAAAATAATATTATAAGAGAAAAGTACAATGTTTACACGATTCTTATATAATTTTTGTTCCATTGAAATATATGAAATATAGAAGAGAAGTGGATTAAAAGTTTTGGAGCTCCAGAAGTTTGCTTGCTCCCACTATTTTCTATTGAGAATTGAACAAAGGGAAGTTTTAATTAGAGATTATTGTTATTATGTGCTGGTAAAAACCTAAAAAAAAAATTGAGTTTCAGTATAATAAATGGTTCTTTTCTTTTCAAAACGTACATCTTGCTAAATGGTAGGCATTACTGTGAATGACATGGTATAATATAATCCAAAAACCCTAGATTTTACATATTAAGATAATAATTTTGTTTTTCCTTTTGTTTTTAAACCAAAAGAGTTGGGAATTCAGACAAAAAAAAACTTCTCTTTAAAAACCACGTCTTGCCGCAGTATACCCTTTAGGTTTAACATACACACTTTATTCTTCTTTTTTTTGTGTGTGAAAAAAGACTTGATGTAGAAAATGTAGGAATACTCAACTTTCTCCGAACCATGGCATTTTCTTATATATAATGTGTCTCTCATGGGTCCTTTTTTCATTTCTTGCTTTTACGTATATGTTTCAGGAGAAAAGCTTTTTCTTTATTAACAAGAAAACTGACAAACAAATGATGGAAGAGAAACGAGAAATCTTGTTCCATTATTCTATACTTTCTTTAACTTTGGCTTTTCCTTCGTTGTCTCTAAACCTTTAAAAAATTAATATATGTGGTTTACTTGGAAAATAAAAAGAAAACTTGCATTGTTGCAATTTTAATTTCTACTTTATTTGAAAATAAAAGCCAAAATGGAATTTACTACTTTGGGTTTACATATCGTTTTTTTTTAAATTCATTCAGCAATTCCTTTTCCCAGTTTGTCTAATAACATAAATATTCAAAAGTAATAAATTATTCATGCATACTATATTTATGGGTTGGTTCAAGTTTATCTGGATAAGTATAATTATGACCACTAGCATAAGCATAAAGAACGGGAAGAAATCTCCTATTACAATATTGCTAAGTGCCTAATTTATGGTAATTTTTCTCTTTAAGTCTTTTCATTCCGCTTGAGGACCGGTCTGGAACAATCCTACTTACTTGGAAAAAGTTGAAATATTAGTGTTAAAGAACTTTCTCTTCGTGAGTATCAAGAGTTTGAGCTTATGTTTGAATATCCATTTCAGTCCAGAGTTTTCCATCTTAAAGTATTTCAGTTTTGATTGTACTGTACCTCAACCTCACGCATATTTACCTATGTACACTTGTGGTGATATGGTTGAAATGAATTTTATTATTCTAGATCCTACATTTAGATCCCACTCCCCTCTACTCATTCAAGCAAATATTAGCTAGAATTTACTTACTTAATTTTTTAATTGCGGTAAATAAAACATCAGAAGGAACAAAATAATTCCATAAACTCATACTCAACACTGAAATTCATGAAACATTTAAAACCAACATTTTTGTTCATGGTTGAACTTCCACGACTTTGAATGAATCTTATTTTGAAAACATTAATGTGCAAACAAACAAGTTTTTGGTCATGTTCTGATTACAGGAATTGTATTGTAGTATGTTACTTTACATGGTTTGATTTGTCAGCGGAGTACAGAACAGGATCATCGTTAGAAAAGATTGGGTTGTTTATGTTTGCTTTGAGCATATTGGTAACGTGATCTTGGTTTAGAAAGACAGGCTTAAATAAAATTGATGAAAATTTGAAGCTGAAAACTAGATTTTGAGCAAATACAGTCTCGTAATCATCACCGAAGCGAAGCCTCCGGTAGGAATTGTATTGACATTATGTTGTAAAAGATGTGAATGTCTTTCCACGTTTACACATGACATTTATTTATGAGACTTGATATTTCTTCTCCTCAATGAAGGTGTAAAAAATCTTGGAGTGATAAAACACGTAGTCTAACTTTCCAAATTCCTTCGAACAATAGGAATGAAGATAAAGAGGATTCTACTTAAACTTACATTTCACCTTCTTCTTCCAACGGAATGGAAAAGAAAGTGATTTTAAAAATTAAGATTTATTCCTTTACTTTAAGAATCAAGAAAGTTTAAGGAAATATCACGTTCTCCTGTTTTGTTTATTCCAAGAGCGGAAATAGTTTCTTGAGTTCATATTTACATTACTTTTTTTAACCGAATTTTAACATACGTAGTATCAGATTCAGAATCAGAACCAATACTTCTTCTCAAGCATTTTGTTGCTTTTTAACTTTGAGGTATGTCACGATTGACCAGTATTACTCTAAGCACGGAAGTCGGTAGGGAGTTCGAAATCATACTCAAATATGAACAGATATTCCATTATATTCCAAATTCCACACTTTAGCTAATTGAATTTCCTTCTTTTGGAGATCAATTTGTTTGAAGTTAAAATGTTTTCTTGCTTAGAGAAATAGGAAAAGAAAATCTCAAGTTAAGCATTTGCTTCCGTTCAACTTGGAAATTCTAATACAGGAAAGCTAGCTCGGTGGCCTTAAGGAAAACCGAGAAATGATATTATGTGTATGTGTTTTTAATATTGAATGTTTAGCTTATTATCTTTCTTTTCATATAGAACATGATGAAGGTTGGGAAAGAAGGAATTTTAGGTTGGGTGAAACCAATGAGTACAAAGGTTAGAACAATGTGTTTGTAGTACTTTACGTGCATACATGATACATAGTTTGTTTTCCTCCTAAGAAAAGATATATTGGTTGACTTTTACTGAAGCCCTTTCTCTTTCCTCAGCTCTCTTCGGTTCTGTTCTGTTGAGTGTAGGTACTTTCTTCTCTTGAGGCTTGAACACAACCTCACTCAGCCTCAGCACTTACTATTGGGAGAGGAAAATGACACGGCAATGTAAGTCATACTTGTGAATTGTATAGGCAGAATTTCCTCGTATTACGTAATCTTAAGCAACCTCTCTGACTCAACTATCCAACTTTTACAATGTAATCATTGAGAGAAGATTGGTTTTTTTTTCTTTGTGCCTGATTTATTACATTTCAGAATAGCTGTCCAGACCTTTACCTTCTCTTCCTTTCACATTCCACCTAACCTATGTACGTACTAAATACTTTCAACTCATATGCAAACCTTCAGCCTCCCACTGCATTGCGAAAATGCTTATCAACATCTTTGTGGTCTACTCTACTATCTTCTTCCAAATAAATTTTCATATAAACAAAACAAATCACCATGCATAAACATAATTGAATTTTTAATAAGCAAACAAAAGAGAAATTTTACAATTGACTCGATTTAAATTTGATAAGGAAAGTTCTTCATTGAATGTTCTTTAAACTCCCTCAACTAAATCTCCAATTTATGAGACATTAAAAGTTCAATAGGTTTAACTTTTTTTTTACTAAATTTAGAAAGATAAAAGGTATTTGAAGAATAGTATTAGTGTCTGTGGGATTCAATTCTAGCTCAAACGATTGAGTTGAAAGAACTAGTATGTTAGACTAGATCAAACCAACGGTAACAATATAAAAAAGTAGGTCATAAAACTGAATTACCGAGTATGTTCGGATTATTATATGTAGACGAGATATGACTCGAATTGTTTTTTCCACTTCAATATTTTCAAGTTACTAGCCACCAAATTTTTAAGAAAAACATCGAAGAATGGTGTAGATAGATTTCGATTTTCAACTTAAGCACTGCAGTAAAGTTAGAATTAAATATAATGAAATGTGGATAAATTGAAAACTTGACAAGTAAGATATTGAACTTATTTTTAGCATTAATAAGAGCTTAATACTTTCGGATTATTTTGTCAAAGTTAGATGTAATACAAGTATACATGTTAAGTTACATAAAAAGTTTATGTTTATGTTAGCGTCCCTTATCAGTATCTAAGTGATTTATTTGGATTTTTTGACTTTATTGAAAGAATTTAGTAAAAAGAGACCAGGGTTACCTGACATTTGCTCCTGTAACTTAAAAGTTAGATTGCAAGTTTTAAGCAAAGCAGTGAGTTTGATTTTCATCATGTCCAACGGTTCTTGGTCACAAGTACAATATGTTCTTCCTCAGTATGGGGTCTGCGTCCTTCAAAAGAATTAAAACAGAACAGTTTGGCCATTGGATGAGCCCTTCCCTTATTAATGCAGTACTGTAGACATAAATATATGTTTAATAATATACGAGTAAAAAAAGAAATGGAGAAAAGATATCAACCAGACAAATTCATTTTTTCCATAAGTAATCGAGTTAGGATAGGAAATGGAATAGACGTTGCAACTGCAAGCGTTAAGCGTCTAAACCCCCGTCTCATCCATCTTCAAAACAGTCTATTTTTGGTTGGACGAGAATCCAGCAATAAAATATGAATGATAAGTTACAGAAGAAGCTTCAAGAAATAAAAGCTAATTCACGTAATGTCTCTTAAAATAGGAATTAGCTTGAACATTCATGACTATAAAATAATACATATTATTCCCCTGGATTCCCAAATCTCACCTGGAAAGTCATATTATTATTACGGTTAACATAGCATACAAATCAAGAGTACAGAAAAAGTTTAAAGAGAAAACATGCCCATACTTACTAAGTTGAATATACAATTGTGAAGTTGAAAATCCGGCCCTAATCAAGGAAATAATGATGATGAACCAGGAGCTTAGCACACTAACTGTAGACGTTAACGTAACAAATTTATATGAGCTGAGTTCTGGAGAATAGAGATAAAAAACTTTTTGCTCTACCTCTACTACTACTTTCTCATTTTTGTTTGCAAGGGTGGCACAACTAATTATACTTGGTCTTTCAAGAATAAAACAATCATTTCCTGTGTATTAAAACTAAGTTCTTTTTATTGCGATAAAATTCATTCTATAGCTGCTTAATCGTTTTCTCCTTCTGCACCCACAAACCCAATTTTCCTTCACCTAGGTTCGAGTGAAATGGTCTAATAAGCAATGAAACAAACAAAAATGACACTGATATACGACATGGAAAAGTCCCAATGAAACTCTGGAGCTATTAATCCTTTTAGTTTTGCTTGTAGTAATACAAACATTCCTAGACGCTTTTTCAAAGAAAATGAATTTAAAGTTGGAGATAAATAGGAAAGGTTATGAATACGTGGGGATATTTTAGTGTAATAGGTCTAAAAGGCGTGGTGGAATATTAAGGAAGGTGAGGTAGACCGAGTTGGAGTACTCAAGGGTAAAATTAAAAGATGGAAAAGGAAAGTATATTTTCTGAGTAATAAGATCCGTCACACATGAATGCATTAGATGGTCCTGTGTGATTTCTATGTCTCTCGATTGGTTTGATACTTAAGATTAGTACTTATTTGAGTCCTTCCACGAGCCAGGAGTAATCGTAATAGATTAGTTGAGGACAATTTGCAATAGATCCGGAAGAGCTTCTTCTCATCCTATCATCCTGTCAATGTTTAATTCATTTTCAATCTGCTTCGTCATACATAAAGGTCTGACAACATCGTTTGCGTGTAGGCACGACATCAAATTGAAAGGTTTAGCTGAAACTGTTTTTCTAATAATAATACGCCTATACATACACAACTATGTAGATACAGTAAATACAGATAGAGTTGAGAGAAATAGTAGAGAAAACGAAATAGACTGTAAAATAGTAAAAGTAATAGAACCGATATTGATTTCCGATAATAGGTTCAACTTTCCTCTCTCCTAAAATTCAGTTATGGAAATCGGGAATGGGAATTGTAATAATAAATTAACATACGCGTTTTTTTGTTAATTTTAACTATCAAACGTGCATAGATTTCCATTTTCTCTCAACAGACTCCTTATCTGCATGCATAGGAAGTGAACCGATGAGTTGATCTATCTCAAGAGACTCGGCCAATACTTGTCACGATAAAAAGTTATATCCCAAAACCAAAGAAACAACTTTCTTTCCTTTCCTTCTCTGAACCATGAATCCAGTACTTCAATTATAACAACATTGCATCCGCACAATGGACTTATCCTAATGCCAACAAGGCTTTACGGCCTGTTCCACCTAATCTTAACATGTAATCCAACTTAAAATACCTCCCTCATGAGAACACTTTCCGAATTTTATTCTTTCTTTCAAGATTTTTCTAGCCAATATAAGTACTATACATAGGAATATTTACTACAGTCTGCCAGGCATCATAATAACCATGTTGAGTATTTCAAAAGTAGGTAGTATTTGTATTTTAGAACCGAGTAGCTTTCTTTTGACGTGTCTGTACACTTCTTTTAAGTGTTAAGCATTGACAGTGGCATTTTTATTTCCTAAAGCTAGTGGTGCTTTTTCTTTTTTAAGTGACAGGACTTTGGAATGACAATTCACAATTGTGGATTATTATTATTATAAAAAACTCAGTGTCGAGTGTCATATATAGAAGGTCTTTCTAGGAGTATCAAAAAGCCAAGTTGCTTAATTATGTACATAATTGTCCAAGTTTAATCATTCAGGTAAATAAATACGAGGAGATAAGATGGTTGGATTATGCATCAAAAATATAGATGAGGTAATAGAAAAAGGATGGATGGCTGTTTTTTTACTCTTGTAAGTTCCTGCGCGAAATGTACATTGGTTCCTTGGATTTACTAGTTTGAGCTTTCCCTTTCTCCTACTGCGAAAGGGAAAGGAAATTTTCTACTTCTATAAAAACTATTTTACCGGCACAAAAAGAATTGTTAGTATCACGCAAGCAGTGATCCATTACACATTTTGTTCTTTGGAATTGCTAGGTTGGAAGGAACTCAAGTCTCTTGCATGGAATTCTTATTCATTTCTCAGGTGTAAATATGTAACAGTAAATTATTAAACTAATCATATGTCCAAAGTTCAGAAGTTCAACTTTTCAAAAGGAAGGGAAACATTGTGCACCAAAAAATCAAACAACTTCAACATCATCTCAACCAAATATAAAACAATCTAATACGCGAATAAGCATGAACATCTAATAAAATCTGCAATTTGACTATGTAAGAACTACAAAGGTAATAATAATGTAGCTGAAGTCTTGTCAAAGTTCAAATAGCTTACATCAATGGTAGATACCAAAATTGAAAGCCAGTTTGAGCCGAGCTTTTTTCGTTTAATTTAGAAGAAAAAATTCTATTACATTACTCCTTCTACAACTACACTACAACGATTGCATGGTAAGTATATCATATTTTTTTATGTATAAATTTCTCGTCCTAATAAAATCATATTCATGACCTATAACATTTGGAATTTAATTTACACATTTGATCACTGAGCACCCTTAGGCTTCGTGGTTCATACATACGCTACATTGAAATATTAACATTGTGATCGACCACGATCATAATTCCAGTCCTAGATACTACCCAGAGGGAGGAAATATAGTGTCCAAGTCCATGTATCTAGGCTTTATTCGAATCTAGTTGGATGCAGTACAGCTATCCGCGGTCTGTAATCAATTTACTAAGAAATATGTTTTCCCATTGTAAAGTTCATTCTATGGTCATTCCACAAACTATATTTAATTTTAGATAAGAATCAGATCAGCATCTCCAACTCCCCCACCACATTTCTCTGCTTTTACCTTCCAGATTCTAAGCTTTTGCTAAAATACAGATTAAAAATACTTGCTTTGTTGTTTAAAAAAAAATCTTTTGGGGCCAGAGTCCACAGAAAGATGCGTTCAAGTTTTTTAAGCTTGTAGAAGAAAACGAATGCCAGCCAAACTTAAGAAAACAGTAGAGCAGTGAAAAGTCCTAATAAAGAAAAGTGTAGAAGGTTTTCTGATTCTTTGGTTCAGTGGAGCGAGTTCAGAATATAGGAAGGAACAGACAAGGGTAAAAGAACACAACATTATTATTCCTTCCTATGTTATGTTGTATGTACGACGTAGTTTGAGGGTTAGTAGCTTTTTCTTTCAATACTGCTAGCTTTTTGAATTTTTCTCTACATAAAAAATTCTCTGGAACTTTTATCCATTGTTAGAAATTAAAGTAGTTTACAGGGATTTTGAAGTATAGTTCAAATGAAGTTAATCAACTTTTCACAAAATCAAAATCAAACTTGTGTAAGAAACACCATAATACTCATATTTTTGAAACAAAATTTTCTGGTTTTCTGAAACTTTTCACATTCTCATAATTTTGTTCTAAAAGAGCAACAACGTTGCTTTTGCTTATTAAATCCAGTCATCTGTGGTCAGCCTATGGAAAAAGAAAATATTTTGTTTTAACATATAACATTCTTAATTTACTTTTCAACATCAGTCATGTGTGTGTTTGCCGTGTTATTGTTACATAACTCCAATTATTTCTTAGTATTTCATCCTCCATACATACATATTCCAATGATCCTAGGTTGCCTGGTACGTATGCTTGTGAATTGTAATATATGAGGCCTTCAACCTTTAATAAATAAATACTCAAAACCCAATATGAATCTAAAAATCTTTGAATTCTTCGTTTGAATGAACCCAAATATGTGCTACGTTTTGATTTATTTTTTTCAAATTAGCTTCGTATGGCATCAGATTTTTCTGGATGTTAGGAATTAAAATAGTCGTAGGCTGGTAGCTTGGTGTGTTCTGAATTTAAGGAATAAGAAAAACTCAGAGGGAGAGAGAGAGACACAACACAGGTAAGGAAAGAGAACTGATGTTTTAGTTGATGATGAGAGTGAAATAAAGACTTTATAGAGAAAAGATTCGATTCCTCTGACGTCTCTCGTGTCCAACAAATTGACTGTGTACTTAATGTAATGGAGAGGAAAAAGGATTTACTTGTAACTGATGAAATGGAAGAAGGACGGGTGACAATTTAAAAATCCATTAAATACATTTAAGTTAGATGAAAATGATGAGTTAGGAGTGATAGTAAGGACAGGGGATGATGCGGAAGGAGAGAAAGGAAATTGGTTAACCTTTAGAGCTCGTGGGAGACATTGACGGGATGAGATGGAAAGCCTCTCAGAGAGAGTCGAGTTTATCATTTTTCTAGACACATACATTCCTAAAAAATGTCACTTTTGTTTTCAGATTCGTCTACTGGTATCTCTAAATCCCGATTCCTACTTAATAATTGTAGAAGTACGTACATGTAAAACTTTCTTAATACGCATCATCACAGATGCAAAAATTCTTGGCAAAATAAAGTTTGAACATCTATGTTGTATTATATTGTTTCAATTGTAGAAATGAGGCTCCACGCAATCTTAAACCTGAAATCTCAATGAAAATTTTAATGAATTTTAATGCGGAAAGAAATAATGATGTTAAGAAAATTAGGTTTGTTAAGTTCTTGTAACATAATCTTTCGGGTAGGAGAAGCTTAAAAATCCAAAAAAAAAATAATATTTTCCGACTTCAGGAGTTGTATGATGAAAAGTTGTATGTCTTGTTCGACCATCCATTTTCATTCTCACACTAGTTTAATTGTTATTTTGAGTTCGGTTTGAAACGTGACATTTCGATTAAATTGAAATTTTAGGGCAAAAGTATTGTTTACACAATGGTCACGTGGACATAAATCAAACATTTCGTGGAATGATTTTGTTTATCTACCCAAATGAATATACTTATGATCTAATGAGTCCGTCAAAATTGATAGTTTTGGACTTTAATTAAATTGGAACTAATATTTGAACTACTAAACTAAATCATTTGATTATTTAAAATTAAACAAATGTATTTCTATGTAAAGTTAAGCACAAATAAGTGTTCTTAATCTTTTTTGTCCAATAAATGGAACTTTAATTTTATTCATCTAATGCGTGTGAGCTCAGGCATAAAATAGCATCAAAATAACATTAGAATTGTTTCGGTTTTGATGTAATCTATTGTGAAAATCGGGTAACTGTTGTTGTAACTTGAGTATCTTTTGAATCAAATAAACAATCTGAATACACTGCAGAATTTGTGATAGTGCAAAAAATAAGCATAAAAACTTCATTCACCAACTGCACCGAAATCAAACAAAATTCAGACACATTCATGCTTCGTGCCCTATAACCTTCATTGCTTTAGACAAGACTGTAGAGTTGATCTATGCGTTTTAGTAGTGATAGCCTTGAAACTGTTACAAACTTAAGTTTATTTAACAGGGGCGTGTACATACATCATTATGTCTC
>JAQGCY010001111.1:0-12002 GCA_034700645.1 Xenylla mediterranea
TCGATTATATGAATCATTTGGTGGAAATGCTGAAACAATGTAGGTTTGCTTGTGCCTATGTTCAAATTTTTTGGTCAAAAATTCTGATTATTATTGTTCAATTTGTTTCAGAATTTCAACTGGATTTGATATTCAGAAAGTTGAAGAATGTAATGGGTAAGACTAAGAGTCAGGAAATTGTGATAAACAAACAAACAGCTTGAAACTTTTACAATATTAAAGCCTTGAATTATGTTGTCCACAGGTTGGAAGATTACATTTCCGAAGTGGTGAATCAAGGGAACCAGTTTACAGTTTCGTTTCGTCCATTTCAAATTAAATCATTTCTGGTATATTTTTAAAGCTAAAAATAAGTAAGCTTTTTAATAATCTTGAATGCTTATCTAAATCATGTACAAAAATACATAAATTTGTAAAACTGACCTTGTATTAATAAACCATTCATGAATGGTGAAAAAACCAAAGACTACGTTGTAAGATATTTTTGATGTAGTTAAGCAGTGAATACACACTTATATACAATACTTTTACAATTTTCTGGTATTTGGCTTTATTTTACCTGGATCTTTACCATAATACTACATTGTTGGATTTTTTCAAAGTACATTTGCTTCGTATAAATTTTAAGTTATCATCCTGATATTATAATGCTTGAACTAAGGAAAGGTTGTTGTACGAAACAATTGCTTAAAAATAGCACAAGTAAGCCTTTCTATATAATTGCCTATGGTTAGAAATGAGGTAGTTTGAATAAAACCAAACAAGAATGTATGCTGTGAAAATAATTATTCACGTCCAATGAGTTTGTTTTGACTTGAAGAGAACATAAGAGTTCCTTTCTATGTGGATGAAAGGTTTTATAAAAAGGACAAATACAGTGAAAATTATTGAGTAGATTTTAAATCCTTGACCTTTTAAGTACTCTTGATTTTCCTTGCATTAGGCATTAATGAAGAATAAGCGCTTGCACTGATTTAAACAGCTCTTGTTATTTTGTACAAGTAAGCCTGTTTAGTTCGTTCATTAATTTCCTTTAGGTGTGTCAAGTTTAAGACAATTATTTTGTTCAAAGACAGTTTTTATGTATTGGGAATTTTGATTTTTGCAAAATATACGTCAAAAATGAGCGAAACTAAGGAACTATATCCTGAAAATGAACTTGGACATCATGTTTTTGATTGGGACCTTCCTTATACCATATTTACAACAATCCCAATAAATATTGGGCAACATAGCACTTTAAAAATCTACGGACAAGGATTATTAGGCCTAACACATTCTAGGTAAGAATATAGATTTATTTCATAAGATACACTAAATATTTATAATACGTTTTTGAAAGTGGGCATTTATTTAATTTTGCAATATATGCTACTTTTACAGCATGGAAATAAAGATTTCTACATTAAACCAGGTAAATGTTTATAATTCCGGATTTCAACACAACAGTTCCGTCGTATCGCTTAACGTAGGACCGTTTGGAGGGCCAGAAAGAACTATTCACCATAAAATGCCTGGTTACTATTTTGATTGTTCTGTTCCATTTGATTTTGAGTTAGTGAAGAATGGAAATAAGATCAAGGTAACAAGCACCAATCAATGCAAGTAATATTTAAACTAACTATTAACAAACGTGATCCTAAACATTTGTCTAGCTTTACATGTGCAAAATATTAATTAACGAAAAAGAAATTCTGACTAGTTCGGAAGATTGTGTTTTGGCACTTACGTCAAGTAATATAAGGGTCGACAAAGTTTTTATAACGTATTACAAACCCGTAGACAATAATCAGGTAAGTCATTACTTGTTTTAGTAGTGTAATGCGTACATGATCATTAGTATTTTTTATTAAGTAATTTAAATTTTTGCATTGACAGGGAACTAATAGTGCTTCACAACCACCTGAAGTAAGGAGTTTTAAACCAGTAGCTCTTAATTAACAAGTCAAGTTCTAGAAAATAACGTTATTTGAATTTCAATTTAAATACGCTTATATGCTTTACTTTTATCATTTAAGTATGTATGATAATATGGATTTATGTTTTATTTTAAGGATCCGTCGGCTGGAACAAGTTCTAGCTATACAACCTCAGCAACTGTAAGTAATATATAAATTATTTGGGATAAAGTTCTTATAGTTGGCTTTGGTTGGGCTGCATTTTATTTTGAACAATAATATAATTTTGTGCATGCTAATGCTAGTACCCTACGGATTTATTACGGCTTTAGCTAACTATTGTATTCGTGCCTTCAGACTATCATAATCCTTCTCTTAATGCAGCTTGTGTCATATAAAATACAAAGTTTTTGGTCATTCATTTCCTTAAGCTTGTTTACCAAAAATGCTTTTACTTATTTTGTATTTATTTGTATATCATGAACATAATAATAGTAAAATGCATGACTTTTCTCATAGTTTGGGATTCATACAATAAAAATGGAGGAGTCAGAGTAATTGCTACAGTTTCTACATGGTCCAGGTAAAATAACTGATAGCGGCTTTAGTTTTTACATTGTAGTTGGGGATTGCTTATAACCTGGAACTCAAATTCATCATTTCTATCAACAAAACTTAAATATATTCTATTCTTTGATGCATTTAAAGGATGGCACTGGGTACCAACCCCAAGCATATTCATCAAGTACAGGGTACGCATCTCAACAATACTTATTGATAAAAAAGAACTCAAATCAAAGGGACTGGAAAATTTTGGAATAAATGTATAATTTGGGCTTCTATGTATTTGTGTGGATTTGGTTCACTAAGAAATTCAACAGGAAAATAAGTAGAGTAAGTTTGTAAATGTAAATTATAAATAATGTACCAAAGTTGAAGTACAATTTGATGATGCTTCAGAAGTTAATATAATGCTTATATTTTCATGCGAAGTTCAGCTTATTAAATTAATGTCTTTAGTTAATAATTCTCAGAATCAGATATTATATTAAGTAGAGTAGGTATGTATGTAAATTCAAGTATAAATAATTAATAATCCAAACAATTGATTTGATTTAGTTTCTGTATCTGTATCTCCAACTGTTACTGTATCACTCTGTCAAAGTCAATTCGATTCAACCGAAGAATTTAGAAGTTAAGTTAATTGATAACACTTAAAAACAAAAAGTAACAACAACTGAAAGCTATTTAGTAAGTAATAGTATAGTGAGAAGTGACATATAAATTAATTAATACTATGACTTCCTGTCAAAGTCAAGTCAAAGGTCAAAGAAGAGTATAAATTGATAAATAAGACGAAATAACAGTCGATGTTTTGTTTACAATAACAATCAATATTTCCAAGTTAAATTCGGAAGACTAGTAGTATCAAATTGTCAAAATTAATATTAATAATAAATTATATTATTGTTCTCACTTTCTCAGTTCTGAATAACAAAAGGTAACTTTGGATTCGTATTCGTTTTTTGTTTGGTAATTTCGCTAGTTGTAGTTTGTAGTTTCTTCAGATAATCGCTTTAGCTTCTATAATGACTCAATTTCAGCTGAATTCGCTGATAACGATCCCGTTGGAACTTCAACTTCAACCGATTCCGAAGAATTAGAATTTTTAGTAATCCTAGGCTCAAGCTTCCCACTCAGTGTTTCATATGCCATTAGTTGACGAAAGTATGACATATTTTGCTGTGTAAAGTCAAAGGGTGGTGGAACTCTTCGTGCAAGGGATTCAGCAAATTGACATAGAAAAACTCCGCAATCATGTTCATTGCTTTGTTGTGGAACAATCTGTAAATGAGAGAAATATTAAAATAATACGCAAGTTCACGCTGTTTACTACTAGACCCGGCAAAACTCGCTCTGTCTTTTGTTTTTCCATGTCGCCGGCATTGCGTGGCTCGGCCGGGTCTAGTAGTAGGCTCGCTTTCACTTTGCTTAATTTTTCTTACCTCAATATTTGCATGCTCAATTGTCCAGTCTTTAAGAAATGTATCAGGTTGAGGTTGAGTATCTGTTTCAGTATAACCAGAATCTGAAGAGTCTGAATGTTCGCCGCCATGATTGTGACCATTCGTCGTCCCGTGCGCGTCGCCGGGTGTATTTGTATTTGGAGTTTGAGTACCATCAGAACCGGAAGTATTATTATAAGACAATGGTAAAGGTTTAGGACTAATTTCTTTACGTTTACCACCAAAGAGCATTCGTCGAATTTCCGGAGACATTGGAGAAACACCATCTGTAACACCGGAATTTCCAATTGCAACAAGTTTTTCATATTCTGAACGAAGGTAATTCTTGAGTTTCTGAAAATAGAAAATAACATATAAATGCTGCAGTTAACTATGGACTACTTTACAAAGTTTTAGGCCCGGCAAAGCTCGCTCAACTTTTTCGTTGTAGAAAAGTTGACGGCAGAGTTCGGCCGGGTCTAGTAGGTACGCTTGACTCGAAGCTTTAATCCTTATCATGTTGCAATTCTACTTACCTCAAGCACAACTGGATTTCTACGACTCAAGGAATCATAGGCAACTAGACTTTGCTTTTTGAAATCAATTACAAGGAGTCTCCAGTGGTCTCTTAGAGCAATTGGTACAAATAAAATTTCGAACTCAAATATGTTGATCTAAAAAATAAATTGAAACAAAAAAACGAGCCTAAATTTCAAATCTTAATTGTTTTCCTTATTATATTCTTACATCATCTGTACAACTCCGAATTGACTCATAACCATTCCGATTGAGCATCATATAAAAGTAACACGGAAAACTATAAACTTTTGGTAGTCTTGGATCCTTTCCACTGTTATTCCGCTCTCCAATTAATCCCAAATAAAAATCAATCCCTACATCCTCAAGCCATTCTCCAGGACTGTACATTTGGAGGAGTTCGGCAGTTATGACTTTCCAATTTTTCTCTACAAGTTTTGTGGACGGTGGTGCGTTGAACTGTTGAGCAACAATAAAAAAAAATTGTGACGACAAGGCATACGCGGTCGTGCACGCGCAGCGCAGTGCTCACTTACCCCTGTCTGAACCTCACGCTCCATTTGCTCTGTAATTTCTGGACCTGAGGGTGGTGCAATCCAAATCCCATCAATCTCATCGTAATACAAATTATCATCAATCAGGCTCGAAGGACCAGTAAGACCAATCTTGTCCTTGGATTTAGATTTCTTTTTTGTACCCTTAGCCTTGGCCTTGGCATTAGATTTCTTTTTCTTAGTGTCAGAAGGCAGGTACGATCCATCACTGTCACTGTGAGTGTCACTGGCCGTCTCAGCAGTTGAATCGCAATCTCCGGATCTGACCGACCACGGACTTGTGACTGAATTCGAATAACTTCCGCCGTCCGTGTCCGACAGTGAGGGTGAAAGTGAATTTGGGACTGGAACAGTTACGTCTCCGTCGGTATTTGCAGTTGCATTTGAATATTGATTCCATGGAGGAACTATCCGGGCGAGGACTATGAAACTTGGACGGATTTTGTATGATTCTAGAAGAACGGTGTCCGGGTCCGGCTTAGCGTCCGGCATTAGACTAGCTTCACTCTCAAAGATAATTTGTTGTCTTGGTCCTAGAGGTTGACATGCTGAAAATTCAGCGCTTGTGCTTGTAATTGAACCATTGACATTGACATTGGCCGGACGAATTATTAATTGAGGTGGAGATTCTGGAGCAACTGTACAGGGAGGAATCCGAGTAGTTGTGGTTTCACTGGCTGTGGCCGCAGATGGAGAATTGTCGGTGGAAATCGTGTTAACTAAGAAAATTAACAATAAACGATGAATTAGAAATTAGAATTATTAGCAGACACTGGAGCAATTGGAATGGAATTCATGAATGAATACTTTTACTTACGGTCAGATTGAGATGGAGAAATGGCCGAGTTAGCGCCAGTTCCAGAAATCTTGGACTTGGTGTCAATTGGTGCAATTTCACTTTGTGAAGCTGGAGATTTAGTTTTTGTTTGACTAGGAGAAATTGACGAAATTGGGGACATTTTGGTACTTTGACATTTAGTGGAAACTGGAGAAATTTTTGGAGATTTGGCTTTGGTCGGGACTGCTGCAGTAGGAGAAATTCGATGCTTTTCGATGACAACAATTGGAGTAATTGGAGATGAAGATTCTTCGAATTTGATGTCAATCTCAATTGGACTTTGAGCAGAAAGACGAGGCTTTTTGGGTAAATCAAGATCAAGATCAACTGGAGCAGGAATTTCGTCCTTCATTTCCGCGTTAATTGTGGCAATTGGAATGTTAGCGTCACCGTCAGAATTGCTGGACATTGACACTGGAGATGGACATGCTTTGGTTTTGGTATCAACTGGAGCAATTGAAGAAGCTGAATCTGAATCCGACGAGGAAAATAAAGCAGTTCGAGGTCTTTTGATACCACAATTACGAGATGATACTCGGGGTGGTGCAGATCGTGTCACTGACATAGACGTCGAAATTGGGACCAAGACCGGTGGTCCTCCTGTTGGTGGTGGTCTAAGTCGTCGTGGCCCTGACATTGACATTGGGACCAAGTCCGGTGGTGCTGCTGGTGCTGTTGGTCTAACTCGTGGCCCTGACATTGGAACCAAGACCGGTGGATGTAGCCTTGCTACTGGTGGTTTAAGTCCTGGCCGTGCCCGTGATTTTAAATCTCCGTATTCAGCCTCAGTTAATTGAGTTAATTTAATTCTAGGTAGAACTGGCATTGACATTAGCTCTGGGGATGTGGACACGGACGGTGACACTGATTTGGCTTTAGCTCCAGCGTTTGTACGTGCAGATTTTCTCGGACATAGAATTTCTGGCGCTGGTTTACTTGTACTTGCACCAGCAGCAGGTTCAGAAACTTCGGGTTGAAAATCAGGTGGACGTTTTCGAGCTCTGGCTGATTTTCGGGTGACAATTGGGCTTCGGACCGGGGGAAATGGAGGAACTGGTGTCAGTGTATTGGTACTGTAACTTGGACGCTCTGAGTTCTCTCCTGCAGCCAATGGACTGGACAATTCGTCACGGGCATCAGCGTCAGATTCTCCGGCTAACCTCCGTGCTAACTGAGCACTGTTTTTCTGACCGTCGTGGTAACTTTTCATAAAGCACCGTGCCATTTTCCCCGAATTACGGCGGAAACAACTTCGCGAAAATTGATAATCGAAACCAAACTAACTAACCGTTATCGTTTACGAAGTCGAAAAAATAATAAACTGAAATTTCGAAATCTGAATTTGTTGATTTTTGATTTTATTGTTGTTTATTTCATTTTGACACTCAAATTTCCCGTAGAAACTACAAAAACAAAATACAACAATGTCAAACTTCCAGTTGCGGGCTACTGGATTCGAACTTAGATTCGCTAGATGTCGCCCAACGCTCCATGCACTAAGCTGAACCTCTTACAAGCCCAAAAAATTACAGAAGGTTGTATACTTTCTTTTTTCAACTGCAAAACGATCGTCCAAACAACCATAAAGACTATTTAATTTTAAACAATCTAATTTACTAAGATTAATTCGTTGTCCAATTGGTACAGGCTTTCCGCGTAGTTTTTGTTTTGGTACTACTGTTGCATTTTTACGATTTTTGCTGTATAAAACATTATAAAGATTTGTACAGAAAGTGAACCTAAAAGTTTTGGCTTGATTTTGGATTTACTATAGCTTACCTAAAGAAATTAATTCCATAATGCATAATACTCTTGTAATCATAGGCAAATGGAACAGAAACGTTTTGTGGATGAAGCTTGTCGAAGTTATTAAGAAAACCTAGAGACAAGTGCAAAAAATTGTTAGCCGATTTTGGCAAACAACTCCACTCCAGAAATACTAACCTTTAAGCACATTTGGTTTAACGATTGTTACAAACTTATCACGATCTGGTCTAGACTGCTCATGGAATACTCCTGAAATATGCGAAAAATAGCGTTGAGCTAAGCGCGAAAACTTTGAGAGCGTCGCGGCGATACATACCCAATGCATGCATAATTTCATGCAACGGTCTTCCAATTCCTGCAAAGCATTGTGGAGATTTAAAATCCGGTTGTTGAAGCGATACGATTTGTGGTCCACCGAGCCGTCCAACATATGACCAACAACCAGCTGGTTTTTCTACTGGCCAAATCACAAGATAATCTTTTTCTTTGCCGTCCCATTCGCGAAATTTAATACATGTATAGAAGCTTAGAACGCGGAGAGCTGTTTGTATAATCATGAATTCATCGGGTACTGAAAAAACGGCCCGACGTCAAGTTATGGAGACAACCTTTTGTGTGACAAGTTTTAACTTACAATAAAGTGGGCTAATTATATATGGAACCGTCTGATTTGGCCATTGTCGGTCTGGAAATGTGTTGAAGTTGATTCCAAGGCGTGAAAGCTATACAAAAAAAGAGTGAAATTTACCAAATCATGTCCGTCAAAATATTACGTTACGTCACAACAACACTTACACCTTCCGTATCAACACCAGCCATATCACCTTCATAAAAACCAGGGAGTACTTCCGGGTCCTGTTCAGTCATTAGAAGATCCCATTCTGTATCCAGCAGGTCTCTTTGTTTTTGGGCAATAGTTTCAACCACTGTGGATAGATTTAAAAACCCGACTCAAATTTAAGTGAACCCCTTCTGTGTTATTATGTTTGTGTTTGTTTTTCTTACTTACAAGCTTTATTGACAAGTTCCCGTATTGTAGATTCTGGTATAGTTACACGGGAATCTGTTTGTGTACTTAGGAATGTGACCAAGATAAAGGTCAGGAGGATGAGGAGCAGTGGGACTGAAGGTGACAGCAGGGACATGTCCATGATTGCAGTAGCTAATTCGGATTTCGGGGCAATTTTCCTCCTATTGTCCCATACTTCTTGTCAAGAGATTTTCTAAGCTACTTTGCTCTTGTACCAGTAGATACTATAGTAGTCTGCGAAATGAAAGAAAAAAAAAAACAACATCTGATTTATACTGCAATTTTTACATGTGCATTGCTAAATTGCAACTAGCAGAATTGGCTTGTTCTTCTTCTAAATCAGTACATTTGTTCCTAAATATTAGTCAAAACAATCACAAGTTCAAAAAGGTACATAAATCCTGCTAGTGTTTGGTTTGCTGATTTTCAAACTGTCGTATTGTTTGATTGTCAAAAATTGCAAAAATTTTGCTACACAGTTTGATTTTGGTAAGCAATAGCAAGCGACGAGCTTTAAACTCTATTCAAGTTCGACGGGACTTTAAAAAGGATTATTCATTTTAATTCATTTTAGTGTGGATTATTTATCCATATTATAGGGATTTCGATTAAGATTTTTTTTCTACCCTGTATTTATTAGGCCGATTTTTTCCTTATTATTTGATTTTTTATACTTAAAGCAAAGCAGTAATCCAATCCAAATCATATTTACATAATTTCATTCCAATTTTTTGATGTACTGAGTGGTCCACTATAATCAGTACAGGAAATTTAAAACGGCGTTTATTTCGAACCGACTAATTCGTGTTTCCGTTTGAATAAATGTTGAAATGTTAATATTTTCTGAATTTTGTATAATTTTAAAGCTACTTAACAAAAAAGGCAGAACGCAAGGAAATTTGTTTGGTCAACTGTACTGATTATGGTAGACCACACAGTATTTCTTGTCTTGCTAACTATTTTGTTTGATTAATGTAATGATTCATATTGATTAACTAAAACTAATCCTAAGTCATATTTCTTACCTGACGAAGTTTTCCTCAGTATTGTTCTATATCACATTCATTCAAGCAATTAGCCAATTCCCTTGTAATTGTTTGATAAAACTAACAAAGTTTTATCCTTTGCAATTGTTAAATTTCGACAATAAAAGTAAAGTTGTAAACTAAACTGCACAAAGACAAAGTTTTGTCTATTGTTTTAAACTTTTATTTATTTTCATTTGATTGTTGAAGCTATTATTAAGGTTAGTCTTTTTTTTTGCATATAATGTCAAGAATATTGATTTTGATACTGTAACTGTGTGTTTAACTGTATACTATACTTAATTAGTTAGTGAATTTGGTTGAGTTTGATGATATTGCAAAGGAAAACAACAATGTAAAATGTTATGTTAGAATGTTCGATATTAGTTAACTTTTCCAATAATGGACATTAGTGCATTTTTCTGTTGTTTTGTTTTGTTGATAAAGATATAAAAAATGTTTATGCAAATTAGGTAGTTTTGAGTCCAGTTTCTGCATGCCCAACTTAAGTTCCTATAAAAGGAATTCATCCCATCAGCATAAGCATCTTTCTTTTATTCCATTATTCCAATTATCATCTCATTTTTCATCCTTTTGTTTTTTTATCCGCCATCCCCGGCCCAAGTTGAGTCCGCCGGTTTCGGTTCGGTTGGTAGCTTCACTTCGTGATTTTTGTTTATGTGAATTTTTATGCTTGAGCTTTGAATTGAACATTGAACTGTAGATTTAGTCGATTAGAACAAAAAAAAATGAAGATTCAAAATTCTACATGGAAAGAAGTCTTCAGTTTTTTTTTAAAATTAAATTTTGCAATTTGGGTCGGGCATCCATAATTTTTTGCATTTTTTTCTGTATACGTTACTGTATCTTATCATCATATTCGTGCCAAGCGGATTCTTATGTTGGATTTTTTTTTTGCTTTAGCTTTGCTTTCTTTGAATAATTGTTTCTCTGCATGGAATCTGACTGAAGAGATGAGTCGAGAAATTAAATTATAATATGAATATCCTTATATCTATGTCTATGTCCATCCATGCCTATTCCTTGAGATCATGAAACTCTGATAATGAAATTAAATCATGTTTTTTTGGGATTTGGATTTGGCCATTTAGCTTCCAATTATGTCTTACTCGTCCAAGTCCAACGCATAAAATAAATCCATAATAAGTTGCAAATTTATTAAATCTCAAATTCAGACAATGACCCGACATATCGCAAAATCCCATCAACAAAAAAATAATAATACAGACTCTTTTTCGTCCATTGACTTGATTCAGACTTCAGACTCATTGGCTTTAAAATTTTTGATTCAAGAAAACGCTTTGTTTCATTGCAAGAATCGAATCAAAATTTCATCAAAAATTGCAATGATTTATGATTTATGATTGATTTTTGGATTTTTCAACAGGTGGAAAAGATGACATGAGAAAAATCAACAAAAATTTTTGTTCCCTTTGATGAAATGGTCGGCTATGACCCATCAGCCTCAAAAAATCTTTCACCAATTTGGCATTCAGCTGCTGGCGTCCTTAGCGGCTTTATAACTCGATTCCTCTGTCAACCACTAGACGTACTTAAAATCCGTTTCCAACTACAACATGAGCCCTTATCAATTGGACAATCAAATTATTATTGGGGTATGGGACATGCCCTTAGGAGAATATGGAAAGAAGAATCTATACGTGCACTATGGAAAGGACATTTACCAGCTCAATTATTATCTGGAGTTTATGGACTTGGACAATTCTCAACGTTTGAAGTATTAACTAAAATTTCACATGTTCATTTGGGCAGTAGTGGATATGGGTCTGGTTCGAGTATAGATTTTATATGTGGTTCAATAGCTGGGGCAATGGGGACAATTGTATCTATGCCATGTGATACGATTAGGACGAGGCTTGTTGGGCAAGGAGAACCAAAGGTAAAAAGCGTCGAATTTACTAAACCCGGCAAAGCTCCCTCTGCTTTTTTGTTTTTTGTGTCGACGGAAAATATCGGCGGGTCCTGTACAGGCTTGCTTTTTCTCGCACCCGGATTTCTAAGACTATAAATAATAAGCCATTTCGTTGTATTTTATCCCTACAGATTTATAGAGGACTCCTACACGCCACAACTTCAATGCTCCGGCTCGAAGGACCATTATCATTTTACAAAGGCCTAAGCCCAAGTCTCCTAGCCATTATGCCACAAACTGGTGTTCAATTTGCAGTATTTAGATTTTTAACACAAGAATACTCGTCTCAAAGTCAAAATCAAAACGCTGAAAGCCAAAAAGTTTCCAAAAAACTTCCATGGAATATTAATCTCCTGATTGGCTCTATAGCTGGCGTAGTTTCCAAAACTGCTG
>JAQGCY010001112.1:0-12001 GCA_034700645.1 Xenylla mediterranea
TTCTACTCGTATAAAAAATAAAGCATGATTTAAGACTGTTATAAATATTTGACGGTATGACTGTCCATTTTTAATAGTACCTGTTACAACGAAATTTTGGAAACAAACACTCACCACCAAACTTGACGCATTTTTCGTGTGTACATTTCTTTGGCTGAGCTTGAGTTTTGACATGGCGATTTTCTAAAAGTAAAGTCAAATTAACACATTTGTCCAAGTGAATTTAATGTGAGCAAATGAATACCCCCAGAAACAACAGATTCTATCCATTGTCGGTAATAGGATACACGAGTATAAACACCAGGACTTTCTTTCCTTGCACATCTACACATACAATGAAGGTAAAAAATTAAGAAAAGCATATCTGCAACTGTATAAAGTATGTATTTACCCTTTCCCAAAGCTAACAATTCCACAAATAATATTCCTTCCATCCGAATCCTTGCAAACAAATGGACCTAAAAATCAAGGATTGATAACTTACTTTCTTGGGACTTATGAATGTAGGATTGGTTTGCGTACCTCCGCTGGAATAAGAAATAACGAAATAAGGGATAAAAAATATCGGGTGGAATTAGCATTTTCACTATTTTCATTTACCTGTCCCCTTGACATGCATCTGTATAATATAGAAAGTATTAGAATTTAAACTAAACTATAGTATTTTCATCCTTTGAGGCAATTTACCTTTACCACCTTGAGAAACTCCAGCACAAATCTGTTCCTCATTCTTCGTAAAGATTTCCTTGCAATTTTCCAATGTTGGAAGATTTACTTCTTGCATATGATCCGCTAAGAAAAATTAAAATTAAGGTAGTGATGGAAATGAAAACAAGTGTAGAAAATTCTGTTGCGTCTTCATACGTCCATGCACAGTTTCTGCGAGATTGCCCCAACCAATCACTGTACATTCTTGTTTTGCTTTAGGATCCAAGGAAGCATCTGCTGGTGCCAAACAACCAGGCGCTACCCATTTGCTCAGACTAAGGGCAGACTCTAACCGCATCAGGGCAATGTCATTCCGGAAGATTTCTGGGTCGTAAAATTCATGAGAGTAGATTTCTTGAACTCCACGAGTTTGCTCATAAGGTGACCAGGAGAATCGGCGTGTCATTCCGGCTTGTACTTCATATACTATAAAATTTCAAAGATGGCAAGTAATATTTCTTTGCAGCTTTGATATCCCACTCACCGTATTTCTGTTGTTTATGAAAACAATGAGCTGCAGTTAAAATCTGAAAACAAATCAAACCAAATAATAGCACTTAGAAGTAGAAATAGTCAAGCGAATATATATTTCCAAAAGTCCCTGCTCCTTGAATATTGTTTTAGGGCCAATGAAATGTCTGGGACCCAGCAGGAGAGCACCAATAGAATTGACCTCTTTTGCCAATCGCAGTCTACCTAAAGTTTAACATACTCACCCACTTGTCATTAATTATTGATCCACCACAATGAAATGAGCCATTTCTATAAATCCCAACTAAAAATGGCCAATCTCCTAGTTTTGAATCTGAACCACCAACTACTTTAGCTGTGAGGGCTTCATTCCCGAAGAGGACTTCCACATCTAGTAACAGAAGATGATTGAATAGTAGAACTCATAATTTATTGGTTGAGTTTGTGTTACCCTGTATGTCTCTTTTTCCGTGATGATGATGATGAGCGTGGTAGTTAGTCGAAACTGGAATTGACCCGGAATGTTTTACTGCCAACCCACATTGTGGTTCTGGGCAACTAGCCTATAGTAACGGGTAAAGCTCAGGCTAAATAAACCCAAAATAAACATGCAAATAAAACTTACTGTAATCACAGTTTTGGACGGACATTCCCCTTGAATTACACTAAATTTGGCTTCCGAATCTCCAATCAAAGCAAATTTGGAATCGTTCAAATGTTCTGGAAGTTCTGTTTGCTTGGGCCAAACAAGTTTGGCAATCCTTGGAGATCTAAGAAGAAACAAAGCATCGTGACATTAGTTTGTCGATATTAAATAATATCGCAAGGTTTCCAGGGATTCTGACGCTATATTTTCCAAGCTGAGACACTGTGAAGTTTAGTCTTCTGTCCATCTTCGTAGTATTATGGCAGTATCATGCCGAGTGAATTGAGCATAACTAAATTTACATATCACTTACTCTGAGAGTGACATTGGCCCAACAATAGACTCACAAGCTTGTTTGACATATCTTGCCAATAAAAAGTCCGTCTTCGTCCCTTTACATAGCGTGTACCAAGTTTTCCCTATACGCTTTTGCAAGAAACCTATTGGCAATACGCCCCGAACTTTATGGTTAAAGTTTTCAAGCCGGAAACAATTTTCTTCATCAACTCCTACTTAGAAAAAATTTAAAAATTATATCTTTGAATCTAGATCATATTAAATACAATGTCAGGCACCTGTTGAGCAGTCTTTGACTCCATTGCAAACTTTGGTTAATTCAATACATTTCAACTTTTCCTCATTTTGATTTCCGCAGCTAAATTGATCCTCATTGCATTCTGTCGACAATTCAAATGATTCAGTATTAATAATTTCAAGATGAAGGTGCTTGGGCTTTTACTTACCACCACATGCAATTTCATCCTCGTCTTGATTACAATCTGAAAGAGGTTCAAATCGCTATTGGAGAGTAACTTGAATTTAAGGCAAAACTGACATACTGAATTACCTGGAACTCCATCACAATGTTTTTTAAGAGAGACTCGATCTTTACAAGTACAATTTTCCTCATCTTCGCCGCCATTGCAATGAACATAATTATCACAAACCTTTTGTGACTTGATACATGTTCCATCAGCACATTTGAACCCACAGTCTATCAAACTAAGATTAGAAATACTAAGCAGTAGGGTTTTGGTTTATGTTATTACATGCCTGTTTCCATATAAGAACTTTCATCTCTTTTAACTCTTTTTACATGATTCCCAAATTCTATTCCGCGTTCTAAGGAATACGGAGCTGTCCAATTTCGTACTTGAAGCAATTTTGGCCCTTGTCCTACAATAAAAAACGATATAAATGGTATAAACTTGTAGGTGAAATTAATTTAGCATTACCATATGCATGTCGAAGAAAGTGCAAAAGGAGAAATATTGTGGAAATTATTCCTAGTCCCAGGTTGTTAAACCACATTCCTTAAACGATTCCTTCTCTAACTAGTTTAGCTAAAAAATTTTTAGAACAATACAAATTCAATTTGTAGTTGCAATTGCAAGGCCTATTCGAGGTTTAGTACTGGGCTAAGTAAAGAATTGCATTTGTGCATTTTGAAGCAGGGTTAAAAAAACATAAGATCTGGCTCATATATCCTGGAATTTCTGATGACACAACAAATATACAATAGTTGTAAAATTAAAGAAGAAAGAGGAAGTGTTCTATTTACAAATTACAACTCTAAATAAAGAAGTCAGCATTTTTGAACCCACTTGTTTCGAAATTAGAAACTCATAATTAACTTTTATAAATTGATAAATTGTGGACATGGTTATGAATTATATATAGGACGAATTAAAAATGGGTTTAAAAATTATTTCTGAACATCCAATTGTTGCCGTTCCAGGTCCAAATATACGCCATTACGATTTAAGATTAGTAATAAAACTTTATTTGCTGATGCTGACCTGATATTTTAGAATAATAATGGTAAGAAAAGTAAGCAGAATTCGACAATCATAGGTCATAAATAATATTTAAATGGCCGCCGACTGTACGTCTGAGGTTTTTAGGTTCGAAGCGAAATGTCAGAAATAATACACTTCAACCTAAAATTACAAAAATAATATTTTATGTATCGAACCTATCCGATCATAAATTAAGAGTTCTAATGGAAATTTTTAGTGTAAAAACTATGAGTAAAGTGATTTTGTTTTTGCTTGCTTATGTGACGTGGAACTGCATAAGCTGAACTAAATGAGATCATAAGAGATGTTTCATGGATAAAATTGCAAATGAATTAGTATTTTTTATTGATGCAAGTATAATGTAAGTAAAACTCTTGTTAGTTTATAATGATAGGAACAAAATGTTTAAACAATTTAAAGAATCATAAACCCATTAGTCAACAATATAAAGATTTACATAAGCTCGATTGCATCCTTCTTTGTCATTTGGTCCAAAACATGGTTCAAGTTCCCCCTTTGCCCCTGGTTCTATAATTTCTGAAACCACGGTTGAATTGTTTCCAAATAATAGAAACTTTTTAGAATCTCCCAAAAAATCATCATAGAAGCTGTCATCGTCCCAAACTTCAACTTTCACATACTGCAGAGCCGATTAAAACTTAATTATAAGTTTAAGCCCAATTATGAAAACTCACCTGAGATACTCCGTTATTATATTTCAAAGCAAATATTTCTCCCCAGTCGGCAATATAAGAGTTGTCAATGGCTCTCGACTCTGCAATTTGGCGAAAACTTTCTCCATCTTCCGAATACAAAATCTTAACGTAAGGATCAGCAGATCTACGCTCACCACCTCCACATAGGCATCTTCGAAACAAATAGAATCATATTCGGAAAATTGTTAATCCTTGTAATGCAGTAGTTCAGTGCTTTACCCTCCTTTGGCACCAAAATGATAAGTTTGTCCAGAAATGAATTGAATTTCTTTAGGAGTGTTTCCACTTCGTTCCAGGTCTTCAGGATTCAATCCTTGCGAATTCGGCTGTTGGTTTGGATCGGAATCTTGAACGGAAACACTGCCACCGATCAAGCCAATCACCAAAAGAATTAATAACGAATTCATATTTAATAATACTTGTGTTTGTCTTTATGAAGTTTTCTTGGTTCGGTCGAACGATCCCAATGAGTCGAATTTTCGATTTCAATCTATTTAAGTAGCTTTAGAGCTATTGTTTTAAGCTCAAGATTGACAGATTGACAATCAAAAAAGAAAAATATTTTTTTGTTTTCACAGCTTAAGAATTAATTCTTCTTATTAGAATTGGATGGGACAATAGAAACTGAGTTGGATGGAAAAATAGAAAATTAGAACAATGATTTTTATTATTCAATAAATTCTATCTGAGTTATTGAACTGCGGACTGAATACTTGTTGTTGTGAATAATTATGATGAAATGGAAACTTTCATGAAGGTTTGAATTGATCGTTATACGATTAGACTCATTTGTAAGTTTTTTCCATGCGTAGTAACGCCAAAACAATTAATTACAGTAACAAGATTCTGAAGAGTTTTCTCTTGGGATCATCATCTGGCAAAGTACTTAGCCATTTCCTTCCTGCAACTACAATTACACCCGAAATAATGATAATAGCTCCAATCAATGAATAAATGTCAGGATGTGCATCTAAGAAAATATATTGCCAAACAAATGCAAAAACCTACAAGGCAAAGTAGAAGCAAAATAAAATGTCTTATAGAAATGTTTCCAGCAATGCTTTTGCAATCTTACCACATCTCCAGTTCTGATTAAAGAAATTGGACCAGCTTGTTCATACTGTAAAACAAAACTTGATTTATGAAAAATTCAGGAACTTTCACTAATAGGTGTTTTATTACTTACTTGGAGTGCAAGCGTAAGGAATAATTGACCTAAAAATGTGAGCGTACCAAGAGCCAGAGCGAAAAACCAATCCAGATTTGATTGTGGTAATTGAAAAACACCCAGAGATAAAGACAATGTTGCACATAAAAAGGCTCCAATTAGACCAAAGGAAGTTGTCACAATTGGGGTTGAGATATCACGAATTTGGCGAAGAACTATATAAACCGCGGCAGAAACAGTGGTAGAACCCAAAGCCATTCCTATTCATATTGTAGAAGTACAAGTTTGAGGGATGATATGATTAGTAATTCATTACTTGGCTACCTGCTCCAATCTATTAAAATACCCAACAAGTCAATTAACACCTTTCCACAGAGATTGAAAAAACCTTTTTAATTATCTAAGGCATAACTCACCAGTGTATTCGCGTCATATTCACCGCCTGTAAGGAATGGTGGCCTAAAAATTATGCATGTTTCATTTTCTCATTGCTTAATTTCTAATAAGATGAAGTACCTTGTGATGATTACTACGCCTGCTAGACACAAGAATGACACAACAATAGGCACGACCCTATGAAAAATAGCAAGCAATCAATCGATTACAAAATAACAAAGCCGAGAGTTTTATACCCTAATTTCTCCTTTAAGAAAAAATACGCCATTAATGCAACTAAAACTGGTGAGCTGAAGACAATTACAGTGGAATCAGCAATATCCAAATACTGCAAGCTGTAAATTTGACATGAAACTGCAAAAAATGCGAACCCACCACGAAGCTAAGAAGAGAGAAATTGTTAATACATAAACGAATTCCTGCCAGTATTGTTATAATTGCTTACAAAAAGTAAAAAATAATTTTTGAGCAAGGTTGAGCAGTTTCCTTTTGTTAGTGGTCGAAAAATTTGTCTGTTTCCACAAAGATAATGATATGTGAGGATCAAAATTGATGGAACCAGTACTCCAAGGAATCTATACAGCGATAAATTAAGGGCATGGTACGACTGGATCACTTTCACCACAACAGTTGCCAATGAAAACACTATACTCGACAATAAGCAACAAATAATTCCAACATATCTCAGACAGGTACCCTTGAGCGTAGAACTTTCTTTCAAGCTGTCGTGAACTGGATCACTTCCATCAGGTACAATTGTCGAACGTCGGGTGCTTAGACTCACTAGGCTGTTTCGTTTTTCAATTTCATAGTCAAAGGAATCCTCAACAATAAATCCAAGATTTTCATTTCCACTTAAATTGTCTATAGTACAATTATTTTTGTTGGTTTTGTCCATCTTGATCAAATACCACTAAATAAATTAGTTGTAGACCTTCAGTGAGGTTACCAAAAGCAAAAATGCAATGCATCATGAAAAACGAGTTAATTAATCTTAAAAAAGCTTCAAGGAAAATCTTTTCCTGTAATGTTTTATGTTAATCAAAGTAAGAGATTTGACATGATCTGTCAATTTAATCATTTGTCGGCAATTTTTCATCTTTTTAAAAGATTTATTTGTATTTCCAGTCAGGTAATTGTGTGCTTTTATTTTGTGAGTATTTTAAATCTGCGATGTTCGGATTATAATAAGAAGGAAAAAATAGGTTACTTATTCAATTAATTCTACATCGATCAATCAAATGCTTAGAATTAATTTACGGATTTATGCGTGAAGTTAACAAACTTAACATGTTAAAGAAAAAGAATTTTTCGATGTAAATGTAAATGTAATGGAATATTTCTTTTTACACAACCGTGAATTAAATGGTTTGATTTTATGAAATGCTATACTGCGTAACTTCCTATTCATTTCGAGACGAAGTTCATGAATCATTCTATGAAATTAAGAAATAGAAAAAATCGAAACATTGTTAAATCTAACTATGAATTCCAAGAATAAGATTTGATGATTTGATAAAGGAACTTTTCCGAGTCCGAAAGACGATTTATCAGGGTTAATAACTTAATAATATATACAATGACATTAATTATTAAAACAAATACTTTAAGATCAAGTTTATGTTCTTGAATCATGTTCGTGCATTTGGTTTGCTTTCATTTCGCTAATCATTTTATGAAATCAATTAATTGATTATTTATTGGCCAAGATCATACCATCAATTATCAGAACGATTGATCTTTTAATTTCAAATTTTTAATATTTAGCGTCACCAAAGTAGGGATATTTTTTGTTTTTGTAATCAATGTTCTTAAATCTCATTTTGTTTCTTCTCATAATTATTATTATTATTGTGCATAGAAATGAATTTACTAAGACGCCGGCCAAAACAAAATTTCAGAATTTCAATAGTAAAATATCAAAATCAAGAGTTTGTTTGGTTGAACTAAATAAACTAATTAATTAATCGGTGTATCTGGTGCTGGTGCTATGCTGGTCAGTATAGCATTCCAAATGTCCAAAAATGAATCAAAATGAACCAATTTCCAATGTAATTGCCATTGCCAATGCAAATAACGAATCTGATTCTTCGCAAACTTTACCTAGCACTTGCTTGCAAAATCAGCAACATGCACAGCAAGGTGCCAGTACCAGTACCACCGCGACCGTGACGGATTGTTCAAATTCTTCTCAATCTCAAAATCAAATCCTTGACGAAGATGAGCTTTGGTTATGTGAACAACGAATTCCTAGTGAAGTACGACTCAAGTACAATTCGGATCGATGGTAATTTTGTTATCTCCAATCCAACTCAATGAATGAATTCAATCATTTTGGTTTTCTAAATTAAATTTATTAAGCCTAATACTCTTATTCTTCACTATTCTAGGAACTACACTCATCCTTTAATCAATGTCCTTTTTGTCTTCCAAGATGCAAAGCTTGGAGCTCATGAATTTATTCTCCTGGATGCTCCTGTTTATGACTTTTTCCGGAAACGGTTACTTAATAAGACTGGCCCTAGTGGAGCCAAAAGTTTAAGACTTACGTTTATTGATATTCCATCAAATATTACATTGGAAGGTGTTGAAGCTTGTTTAAGGTAAATAACTATAACTACGAAATGAAAAGATAAAAAACTATGCGTTGCAATTTCTTTTTGTAATTCATTTAGTTTCATATATGGAAAGAAAATTAATGAACTGTATGTGGATGAAGAAAATTTTGATAAATTCATTGATGCTGCAGTTTACTTTTCTATGGATATTCATCTTCTGCCTTTACTCTTAAATATTCAATGTGGACCAAAATTAGAACTTTTTATTTCTAGTAACTTTGCTCGTTTGTCCAAAGAACCAGAATTTTGGAAAATTGATAATCGAGTTGTAAGGATAACACCAATTTTTGGCCCGGATTAATAATTGACTTAGTGAATTTGTAGATTCTGGAATTATGTCAACAAATACAACCACCGGTTTTGGAAGAAGCATTTTTTGATTTTATATGCGAGGATAAAAGAATTGGGAAACCTTTCTTAGACAAGTTTGAACAATTTCGGAAGCTTATTAAAGAAGGTTATGTGAAGCTTGGTTACTCCGCTGAATCTACTAGTAATACTCATAGTCGTAGAGAAACTTCCAGTCCAACTTGTTCCCAATATGAAAACGAGCGTAGTCCTTCTCCACGTCCTAGTTTCAAAAGTCTTCCTCCTCGAGTTCGTCGAAAACGGAGGCTTAGTCTGGAATCGTCCGATAACGATGATAATTCTAAATCAACTAGAAATAACATCATCAAACCAGCACTTCGAAATTTGTCATCAGTTTCAACCATCGCTACCAGTCGCAAAAGATGCCAAAGTAATGTTTCAAATAGTTCTGGAGAGTCTAATAAGGCTACTTTAGAAGTGCTTGGTGGAAGTGAGACTTTGGCTCAGTCAAAAAAACGACGAAGACCAATAATTGCAAAAAAGAAACCAAAAAACTATTCGATTGATACATTTTTTAGAGTGAGTTTATATTTTTATAACTAAATTGCCTAATTCAACTTGTTTCACTACTTATTGCAGAAGGAAGTGGGTCTTCTTAAAAAGTATCTCGCTAGAGGTACTTACAATGAAAAAGTAAAAAGAACATGGAAGAGTTTATGGAACGTAATGAATACTCGCAAACTTTTAGAGAATAAAAATAATTGTGAAAGGTTTCTTACTCATGAAGGTATAACGTTGTTATTAGACATAAGTGAAACATTTCCTGATAAAATAGAACTTCGCCAAGTCTCCATAGGTGAATAACTCCAGTAAATCTATGGTGCTGATACAATTGCTTGATATATTACCGTATCTTTTAGAAATTCTAGCGATTTTGGCTCGACTACAAAAACTGCGACATAAACTACATACGAAAGAAGTTGTGGAGTATCTATTAAGAGAACTGAAGAACTATAAGAAATCAAGAGTAAATCATCTTGTGATTAGTTACTTCCAAATTTATTTACGAAGATTAAATATGTACATTTTGTATTTCTAGATCTCCACAACTGCCGGAGAAGTTTTATCCCATTTTCTTGCAACCTATGGAGATAATTGGAATATAAAACACCCAAGTAGAGATACGGTTTCAAGAACACTTCGTAGAGCTATAGCACACTGGAAACTTGACACTGATCGGCATGTCAATTATTATCGTCACGAGTTTAATGATTTGATTTACTTGATTAAAGGAAATGATCGAACAGCTAATTTGTACGCATTATGGACTTTTACCTATTTCACTTCAAGAGAAACAACTGACGAAAAGCGACTGAGTATGGATTAATGTCATTTTTATCACCAAAATATCAGAAGTAATTCTTATAACTCAATTCTTTTTTTTTGAACTGTTAGAATCAGCAATTGTATATCGTGACTGGCTAAGGGAAGCTCAAATTACTGACATATTGAAAACCTTAGCGGATTATGATGAAGAAGCAGATAAATATATTCCTTACTTTGCCAAAAAATTAACTGAGAACTTGGAAATTGATGAAGATGACTGTCTAATAGTAGAAAAAAAGTGAATAACTTGAATTTTATCGAATTACATGAATCTGTCCATTTATAAATTAACTTTGCGGATGACCTATTCATCGTGGCGAAGAACTGTACAATCTAAACACTACTAGGTATCTGACAAGACAACTAATAATTTTCGAACATTTATATATTATTTTTCTTTCATTAAAATAAGTTTAAGTAGGTAGTTATAATACTTTATTATGAAAGATTCAACCGGTGAATGATTCAATCATGAAACAGCAAATGTTTCCTGATACGACAAGATAGATATTATGCAATTGAATAAAGTTAATATTGAATTTTCAGTTTTAATTGGTGGACAGTATTTCATACATAAGTATTTGTTATAAGAATGCTGTGATTTTCTGTTCCAACAAATTATTGGGATTTTGGTTAAGGCATTTTGAACGAATATTTGGAAATATTAGAGTTCAGGAAACTTAAGCAAGCTAAACCAATTTGGCCTTAGTTAATTCACTTTCGTGTTCCAAATTGGAAGTATTCCATGTATCGTTTCCCCTGTGTGCTATCGCTTGAATAATCATAATGATGAAACATACATGGCGATGGCCTTAACTAGTTTATTAAATGAAAATGGCATTAGAAATTGGTATTAAATGATTGACAAAGTTATTGTATGAATTATTAGAGTTATTTGAATAATTGGATTTTGAGATTGCATTTGGATTTGAGCTGAGACATTGTTCTTGCGTTGTGGGTCCGATTCGTTGTCCGTGACTTGTATGGGATTCATCTTCTAGCACTTTTTGTTCCGCTTCTTTCCACCCTTGGAACTCTTGGAAGGTGAACCCTTTCGCTTGCGGTTCTTTGGAAGACTTCGACAATGCCCCTTCACTGGTACTTCACATGACTTTTTACCAGATCCACCACCATTACCATTACTACGCTTCTTGGATGATTTTCCACGTCGAGCTTTCTTGGAACCTCCATCACAGGATCCTTTACTTCGAGATGGAACACGGGCATTTTTCTTTGGGCGAGATTTACGTCGGGATCCACCACCGCATGAACCTCCTTTGCTCTCACGCTTCTGCTTACGTGGGCGAGATTTTCGTCGGGATCCACCACCACAAGAACCTCCTTTGCTCTCACGCTTCTGCTTACGTGGGCGAGATTTTCGTCGGGATCCACCACCGCAAGAACCTCCTTTGCTCTCACGCTTCTGCTTACGTGGGCGAGATTTCCGTCGGGATCGTTCACCGCATGAACCTCCTTTGCTCTCACGCTTCTGCTTACGTGGGCGAGATTTCCGCTTAGGACTGCCACCACTACCGGACTTCTTGCCACAAGAACCTCCCTTGCTTTTACGAGATCTCTTTTTTTTTCCGGAATCATTCTTTGTGCTAAAAAAGCAAAAAATAAAATTATTTTGAAATCTTTGAAATAGAATTAAATTAGTTTTTAAAAGAAATACAAAATATGTATATTACCTAGACTTGGATCCCTTACGTCCTTTTCGTGGTCGACTGCGGCAATGCCCCTTTACTGGAACTTCACATGAACCTCGGGAGCCCTCACGCTTC
>JAQGCY010001113.1:0-11995 GCA_034700645.1 Xenylla mediterranea
CAAGTAAGTAACCTTTCGTCTCCATTATACTAATTAAAACACTCTGTCACCTGCCTGGAGTGAAAAAGTTGGCTTTATTTTCACAAGATCTAATTCTAAATTCTTAAAAACTTTTGGTACAAAATTAATGTAAGGTTGGAGTTTATTTAACGCTAAATAGACGAAATGCATGATTCTCAACCTCCCAAGTCCATGGGCTGGGAGTACTAAATTATTTTTCAGATAACTTTTCTTTACTAGGGACCATTCATTAATTATGTAACGCTGCTAGGGGGAGGAGGGGGACTAGGATTTACTTTCTCCGCCATGCTCTTTAATGGAGAAAGTGCGTTACAGAGGTGAGGGAGGGGGTACGAAAAAGCCCATGTAACGCGTTACGTAATTTATGAACGGTCCCCTAAACGCGTACCGGAACTTGACCAAGAAGTATGAATGGGAGAATAATTACGATATACATCGATTACAAATCCAAATCAATCGACTTCAAGTTAAAAATATAGAGTATTTCCCAATTTTACGTATTAGAACGTCCATTAGATCCGAGGACCAACAAAGTTGACCCAACTCACCTCACAACCCAGGACAAGCCAGCCACAATGTGGCATGACCTGCCCATAGGCATGAGTTATTTCAATATAGATCAAGTTCCAAACTCAACTCATCGTCATCAGGTCACTGAAGAGTGACCCGACGAAACAACGAGGAGCTCGTTACTATCACCAGTTTATTAATACAATATGACATTGAAATTGAATCGATGAGTTAGAATTTCTGGCTAGCAACTGGCCTACTTTGTCATAAATTCTCCTTTTCAGCCTTAACTTAATTCAATATTACAAAGGTTTAACAAATGAAATTCTGAGTAAATTTGATATTAAAAGATGCGGATTTAATCGGCCTACCATATTTAGCATAACCAAAAATCGTGTGGTGTTAGGTGAAAAAATTAAAGGTTAGTTTAATTATAGAAGAAAATTTAGATGCATGTGCTTGTGCATGTGCATAGATATAGAATACTGTATTAGGATTGAGAACTCCTGACTTGAGTTAAGGAGAGAGATGGTGTTAGAGTCAGACAGAACAGAACATACAATTTGCAATTGCAGCATTGCAGCAACAGCTTCCCAATGATCCTAATTTCCTAAAGCATTGATTAATTGAATTTTAGCTGGAGAATCAGAGAGTTTTATTTGTCAGTTTGGTTTTAGTTTTGTGATTAAAATTAGCACAGTTTTACTTTGGAACTTTTAAATTTAAATTAAACTCTTCAAAATGACTATCCAAAATCCATCCAGAATCTACAAAAGTATAACCTCTACTGAATCGCTTTACTCAAAAGTTGAAGATACTTTAATTTTATTAATTTGTAAAACAAGGAACCCTAGCGTAACATAAATAAATAAATAACGCCAACAATAAATCAAGCCAAGAAATAAATTACTTAAACATTTACAAACATGTTTAAAAGATTTTATATTATTAAGTGAAGCTGCTGCATTGGAGATTGTAAATTGTAATTTATTGCAATTTCGTGTAGTTTTAGCTTAATAGTACAGTAAAACTGTAAGTAGAAATTCTCAAGGATAACTCCAAACTCTTCAGTATGTTCTTTCCAATCAAAACTTTCATGTTTCAAGTCGTTTTCTTATCCCATTTCTACATGTTCTTCCAATTTTCCTTAATTTCTTCATTTGAAACCTTCCTACCCCACAGGTTTTGCTTGCAGTTTAGAAATGGAATGGAGCTTGATCTATAATTGTATTGTTATATCAATGTGAAGATGAGAGTTGCAACAATTCCTTAAGGTTTGCTTCAAGTAAATCCACTTCTTCTTGTCTTTTGGCTTTCCTATAAATATATAATTGTACAAAATTGAAATTGCATTTATCGAAGTATTACGAATTTAGGCTTGCTCAATGCTTTAGCTTACTTTGCTTCAGCAATCCATTTCTTTAAATTTGAAACTTGTATACTAAGCGGATCATCAGTCTCATTGACTACAGAACTAAGACTTGGTGTCCAACCTTCTTCAAATCCACCAAGTGGATTTCCACCTCCAGGCACAACTGAGAGTCCACTTATAAATTCTCTTATCCAATTTATTGTAGCTATACGAATCCGACTTCGTAATTGTGCTTCTGAACTACTTACAACTTCTCCTGCCCCACTCTCTGAACCCAGCAAAATAATTTTCTTACTTAAAATATCAATTTTCTCTGTAAGCTGCAATGCTTGGCTCCGAAGGTTTAAGCATTGTTCTGTAGAATATAAATTTTCTCCACGTTCTAAACACCCTGTCATTCGCAAGTATTCTGTTCGTATAGACTCACATTGGGATTGCAGAGCTTGGAGTTTATCATAAAATTGCGTAATGATTGGTTTAGAATCCGGATTAAGTAGAAGACTCCGATGAGATGTGACTAAATGGTAACAATATTGACAAGCCCGGATTTTGTAGTCTGATATGTTTGGACTAGTAGTTGTATTCTCAGATTTTTGTACATGAAGGGCTGGTCCTGGGGACATGGAGGCAGTGAGACTAGATCCAGTTTCTGCAGAAATCCAAGTAGAACATGGGTCACAGAGGACAGAGCCACAGAGACGACAATGATGTTTACGAAGGAGGAGATTAAAGGGTGATGTGCAGTCTGGACACCGTGGAACGTGCTTCGGATCAATCCATGGTACTATTTCTTGCTCAAGTTCTAAAAATAAAACGAAGTTAGAATATGCTAATGTAATGTTTTTCGAAAAAGCTTCAAGTACTAGTAACTTACTTCGTCTTCTGCCTTCATCCCCAGTCAATAGTCCCTTCTGAACTAATTTATGGAGCCTTATGAGTAATTTACTACTTTCACTTGACTTCCGCTCAACAGAAGCTAATCGAAGCCTTTTGAATTCTGATGTATGAGACTGAAATGGTCCAAGTTGGACATGGTCCCAGATGTCCCAGTAAGTAGGTGGGCCCTTAGGATCACTATCCGCTCTACTCCCACTGCCCAATTTGGATTTGGCCTTTTCAATAAGTGATTTAATTGATTTATTTGTACTGGATTCAGATTGGGCAGAAATAGAATGAAGGGATTCGTAGTGATGGAGAAGTGTTTCAACAGATGTAAATTCTTTATGACATTCTGCACAAATTAGGCCTTCTTGGATTGCTGAGGCTGAGGAGGCCATGGTGCTGGTGGTCAATGGTCATGGACAAGGACAAGGGGTCAGGAATTGGGTGTCACTTGTCATGACATGACATTTCACGGCTTACTTTTGGGAAGTTTAAGTTTGACATTTGTGTCATATGTTTTAGTATTTTGTAACTCTTATTTCCACCCTTTCATTTCAGTTCAAAATTAGAACCTTGGATTCCAAACCAATTTTCAAGCTATTTTTCTGGCTTCTTGAATGATTTGAGTTCATTAAAACACAAGGGAATAGGGCATAGATAATTATTAATTAATTCCATTTTGCATTTTTGATTATGTCTGCATTTGCTCTGCAAAAAGGAAAGCAAAGAAAATTAAGCGTTGGTTTACTATTGTTCTAAACATTTTTCAAGCTAAGCTACGTACAGTATTATGGGTATGGCTTTCGCTTACGCTAGCTAACGCTTCCGTTTTTCCGATTGCGAATGCAGACACGGAGAATTATTTTATTGCATTGAATTAGAATTCCTTCAATTAGTAATTGAGTCCTTTCTGATTTTTCCAGGTAAAAAAAAGCATAAGCAAAGGAATTAAGAAAGCCAAGACATTTTTAATTTTAAGGATTTTAGCCTCTTGCTTATACTTGGGCATTTGGAATTTTGGAATTTAGATGTGAATGGAATGGGTTTCTTTTTACTTTGTACTTGGCCAAATCCAAGGCTTAGCTCAAGCTTGGAATTGGATGGATGTTTCATATAGGATTGAGTAGTTGGTTTCTTATTCTTCGGCTCAACTCAACATCTTCCTAAGAAACAACCAACCAAACAAGAATCGAAATGAAAATGAAATCCTTAAATCTTTAATTCTTAGGTACTTTTAGTTGTACTAGGAGTCCAGAGATGAAGCCTACAGTCCTTTTCTGAGTCTTTCTACTAAATCTCAACAACAATCCAAAACAAAATCTTGGCTTTTCTTTGCTTGCTTTGCTTTGGATTCACTGCAAGGCAAGTTTGTTAGTATGAGAATTTCTATGGATTGAGGGATCAGTACTACCCGTAATCGTAAACTCGTAAATAAATACCCAAACAATGATCATAAGCATTGTATTTGAATTCGATTCAATTGCATGAAGAAGTTTTTGGGATTAATATGAGATGATAATCATCGATTAAGAAAACATTTGCAAGTGTACTTTCACATCTCTATCTAGAAATTCTTCGAGCAATCTTACAACTCGACCTAAATTAATTGTTTTCCGAGCTTCGAGTTGTTTTAACTTTTCATCCTGCAAAATTTTTCAGGATTTTTAGGAAGAAGATGAATACCAATCCCTCTTGAAACCGGTACCGTTGCCGATTTTCGGGTATACTAAGGAGTATGTGTATAGCGTTGCATTGCATTTCGTTTCAGTCAAAATTCGAATCCAATAGAACATTGGCAACGCTGGAAGGAATCCTGTGCCTCGGCCTATTGAAACTATATGTAATCGGAATCTCCAAGTCCCAACTCAACTCAAGTATAAGTTTTCTTATAGAGAATTTTAGAGATTACAGTTAGACGTTAGAGCAAGAGCATGCAATTCTTGTAGTTCTGTACTAGTACTACACTACTTGTTTGTATTTTTTGTTGTAGTTTATAGTAGTTGTAGTAGTGGTAGCAAATACCAATACCAAAAAAACCAAGACTCAAGTCAAAGACAAGACTGGGAAAGGCAAATATAGGATAGGATATTTAGGGTGCGTGGATTGAATGAACTCCGAATAGGGGCCATGCATATAAATTATAATCTAATCTTTTAACCGAGAAAATTATTATTAATTATTATTAGTATTAATTCAAAACAAAAAATGCAAGCCAATTTCGTAAAAATGGGAAGAAAATAGAGAAACGGAATGCAAAATTGGGAAATGGCAAGAAAACATGGAAAGAAAATCGAGAAACGGGAAAGAAATGGGATGCAAAATTGGGAAAGGCAACATGGATAGAAAAGAGGGAAAATTAGTTGAAAAAATGTCCAATGCTTTGTTGTTGTACTAGATTAACTAATCTAGGTGCACTTTACACTTCTTTTAGGGTTAAAGTATTGGTAGAGTTGAATAAAAATTTAAAAAAAAAATGTCCAATGCTTTGTTGTTGTACTAGATTAACTATCCTAGGTGCGCTTTACACTTAATTTAGGGTTAAAGTATTAGTAGGGTTGAATAAAAATTAAATATAATTGTTGTTGTGTATTTCAATATATTATTTCATGGTTTAATTTATTATCCTTTCCCCTAGAGTTAGAGTTAAAGTATTAGTAGAGTTGAATAAAAATTAGAAAAAAATGTCGAATGCTTTGTTGTTGTACTACATTAACTGCCCTGGGTGCACTTTACATTTATTTTAGGGTTAAAGTATTAGTAGAGTTGAATAAAAATTAAATATAATTGTTGTTGGGTATTTAAATATATTATTTCATGGTTGAATTTATTATCCTTATCACTGGGCCGATTTTGCCCATTTACTAACTTAACCTTGGTATTGACCCTAAACTTACGCATACCAAATTTCAATTCAATCGGTCAACGCGTTCGGGAGTTACCATTTGAAGGCAAATTGGTTGGAAATTGTATACAAAAAATTTGTTATTTTTCTTAAAGCGTCCTGTGTCAAGTCTTCCTGAAGAGAGCTGACAATTGATTGAGCTTGGATATATCTGTATGGCCCCAATACTGTGGTCTAAGATTGATATCCGCCATTTCACGAAGAGGCGTCGTATTCGTATTCCTCAGTATTTTCTTTTAGTATTAAAATATAAGGAATACAACCAGGCAGGCTATGAGTATGACTATACACACAAAAGATTTGTAGCTCTTCTGCTGCTTGTGCTATTATAAACAGAAGAGGAAAGGCAGTGGCAGGCAGGCAGGCCAAAAAACTCCGACTTTTTGAACATAAGATGAAACATCAGAGAAATACATAACAAACAACATTACAACAGTAACCTTACATTCCTTGGATTTGTTTGGGTCGGGGGAAACTAAACTTAAGTTAAAGTTAAGCTTACCTTAGGTCAGGTCAGCTCCCGGTCACTGGTCAGTTGAGTGAGTCCTCAGGTCATTTATGGTCAACGCCAATCTCAACTCCCATTGGATTTAAACTTCTTATTGTTATTTTGTGTGTTTATCTGTCATCAGGATCGGCTCAAAATCAAAGACATTGACTTGTCATACCTATTAGGTACAGTTGACATTGACAGTAGTTATAGTCATCATATGATTCCGGGGCAGGCCCTTCCTTGCCTATGTCAACGTTAACCTGACCTTATGAAAATTGACGGTTAAATAAGTAAGTAAATAACACCTGAATAGTATTGGATATTTCCAGTCCAAGTTAATCAAAGTGTGTCCTCTGTCCCAACTAACTGTCCAGCAAGTGGATTGTTATTGTTTTTGTTATATGTAAGCCCATGTCCAGATGATAATTGACAATTGTTATGTATGAAATGAATGATTTTGGGCAACAGCAATTGAGCAATTGAGAAAATCGTGAGGGTTTTGTGGACAAACTGACAACTGTTCATTAGTTCATTCATAGTTTTTAGTAATCATTTCTTTTGATTTTCTGGGTTAATTGAATTGATTTTGAAGGAAGGATAAGTTTGTCCTATAAAAAGAAATTTTAAAAAACAACTAGCCAAATGCAGAATGGTTCCTTGAAACGAAGGTAAGCTCAAGCTGATAGAAATATTTTTAAAACAAAATTTACCGATGTTTTAAATTAACTATTGGAAAAGAACATTCATTAATTAAGTGTTATTTTAATGCAATGTCCCCAAAATCCACCGTGATTTCATTTCACTTCAATTGGGAGAAATCAGGATTTTTTGGTTCTTAAATTAGATGAGAAGAATCTAAGATTGATTGATACGTATCTAACAAAATTCCTTTGCTAATGCTATTGCTATTCATCCATGCCATTTGATTGAATTGCATTAAATTAATCAATCAAATCAATCAACTTATTACTTGCAGTTGTAGTTATACTTTCCCTTCCACGTTCGTCCACGCAAGAATTGAATTACAATAATTATTGAAGATTGATTGTTATTGAATTATTGAATATTGATTGATAGGATATAAAGTTGGATTGTATTGGATTGGATTGTTGGATTTCATAATGTATATTCTAGTGTCTAATCTAGAAAATATTAATTCAATTGGAATCTTACTTGCGAAATAAGTTACACTTACAAGTGCAAAAATTACAAATGCAAACAATGCCAGCCAATTGCTAAAATTGCTATAAACATATCATTGAATAATGAAATGAAAATTGAACGATTAAAATGATCCCATTCTATTCTATGACTATGATCGTAATTAAAAAGAAATCCAATTAACAATTAAACTTTGACAATGACAATGGCATCTTTGTAGAGACAAACAATGGGTTGGGTTATAAAAGAAAACGATTAAAAACTGAAGTAATTATTAAAATTAATTCATTGATAGAACAAGAACGGAGTGAACATAAATAAATAATGCAACGACAAAAATAAACTTGATTTTGATTTAGAGCAAAGATTAAAAATTTCAAAAGTCTCATTTAAGATTATTAGGATGAAGGTTTAATTCTGCAGATATTTCTGAAATCTGAAGTGTGTTTAGAAATTATAGCGTTATATGTACCGGATGGATCACGAAAAGCGGTCCAGTAAGATTTAATACTTTTATTTCGAAGTCACTAGTTGAGTTTTATTCTCTGTTATATCTCTTATCCTAATGGACACAACATTTTTATATTGGAATTTTCTAAACTTTGACAATTACAAGAAGAGAAAAGAAATCTGGTCAACTCGTTAAACTCGGTTGATCAAGTTTACTGGACCGCTTTTCATGTACCATTTTGTACTATCAAAATAATTTGAAGAATTCGTGTAAAATTGTCAAATAAGCCACAAAATTAAGTTCTTTTTTGGATAAGTTCTCTAGAATTTTTGGAAATACATAAATCATCATAGGAAAAAATGCTTCGAAATCGAAATAGCTATGAAAAATTGCAAAAAACATGCATGTATTGATTAATTGAGCCATGCCAATTGCCATCCATATTATTAAAGTCCAGTTGCTTTTGCTCTAGTCTAACAGTTTTAATCTAACCGAAATAAATTATCATCATACAATACGCCTAAAGTTAAAGTAATAAAGTATTCTTTTGTCTGTGTACATCTGAATTTGATCAGGAAACTTAATCTCATTTGACTATTGACTGAATTCAGAATCAGAAGAAAAAAAAACTTGTTCCTTTAATTCCTCATTGTTGAAAATTGGTAAATTGAAATTGACATGATGGCTGATGGGAGCTTAAATTTTTAGTTTAGTGACTGATTGGAATTTAGTATTGGTTTTGGTTTGGTTTTTTGAATAAAGAAAAAGAAAGAAAAGATAAAAGATTGATTTAATTTCCTTTATTTTGTTTGCGTTGTTGCGGTTTGGTGATGGTGATGGTGATGGGGGTTTTTTGGTCTTTGTATTCGTTTTTCATGTTCATATTAGGATTAGGAAATAGGTAAAGAATTGAATAAGAATTAAGAAATCCGATCACCTAAACACTACTAGACCCGGTTTTAAATTTCTTCGACAAACTAAACATCAAAATCAACCATCAAGTCAACTCAACACAAAATAAAAAAAATCTTCAAATCAAATCCAATGATGGAATGTGTGTCTTGTCTTGTGTTTTTTTGTACTAAGCTAAACAAGTTTCCTATTCACAAGTTAAAAGTTAAAGTTTCACACATCACACATTGAAAATGATTTTTAATTTCAGACTATCTGATTCTGATTGTTATGTTATGTTGTGTTTGCGTTGTTGTTTTGTTTTAGCCAGTAGCCAAAATACCAAACCAATCAAATGATAATGAAATAGCGATAAGTTTCAAATGCAATCATAATTAATTGAATAATTTTTTACAGATAGATAGAATAAAGTAAGGAAATTCTTGAAATGAATTTGTCTTTAGGGAATTGGAATTTAATTGTCTAAACTAAATTGCGTGTTTACGTAAATAATGTTAACGTGTCTTTATAATCATGATATGAAGGATTAGTTGAATTTGGTCAAAGTTTACCATCTTCCTCTGCCTGCATGATGCCTGAACAATTAAACTTTACCACTACCAGCCAGTTAATTTTGAAATTCAATTTCGAAGGCTAAAAATCTAATCTCCTAATAAATTTTGGACTGTAAATAGTATTTTGTTTGAAGGAACAGGCGAAAGTAGAAGAAGAAGAAGAAAGCAAAGCTTGAAAATTACTGACTGGACTGATCTTTGTAAAATGCGGCTTCGTTTTAACCTAACCTAACTGCTAATTCATACACACACAATGATTTACTGTATGGTTTATTTAAATTTATTTAATAGTAATATTAGGCCGTAAACTAATCTTTGAAGTTCTGTAGTTAGTTATTAGTTGGACTTGATTCAGGATCAGGGTTTTTGTATGGTGCATGGATGGATAAATGAAAATCATGGAGTGTGAAGAACTAGAAGTGTTTAGATTTAGAACTTCCTTCCGCATCCTTCCCGTTTTATAATTGACTCTTTGTGTGTATATTTTGCATTGAGCTCAGGATTCATTCAAATAGTTTAGATTAAATTAGATTAGATTTTTAATTGAAATGTTGTTTTGTTGTGTGAAGTACTGAAGTATATAATATAGAGACAAGTTGACATGCTTGGGGAAAAAATTGTGGGGCCATTCAGCATTGAGCCCGAGTACACAAAATGACAACAAATTGTGAGCATTTTTAATAGGAATTTGGAAGGTAGTTAGAGACTTCAAATTTAAAACAAGATGACATACTGTACTGACGAATGTTTAAAATTGTCAAAAATCCAGGAATATAAGACAAGAAGAACAAACCATTTTTTCCAGCCCAAGTAAAAGTTTGTATTTTCCTGATTTATTAAAGTGGGCACTTAGGATACTTTTTTTGAATAAAAGTTTAAAGAAGTCGTAGTCTCATCTCGTAGTTTTTTGGAGAAAGGCCCTTTGAAATAGCTCCTTGACAATTGACAAGCACAATAAGCAGATATACAACATAGATAGAAAGCTCCAAAACTGAACTAAAGGCCTGACGACTGAATGAAGGAAATGACACTAAATAAGATCATCATCATCATCAGTTCATCACATCATGATCATTCTGTTCTGTTTGCTTTTACCTTATAGGGTACCGAATGAGGCAAGAAAAGCAGCCCATTAGAACTTAAAACAACATTTTAAATGGATGGATTGCTTTTTGTGATTCATCCGGTATATTTGTGTGTGCGTATTTGGAGGCATTCGTCCATAGTCTACAGATAGTCTCTTATCCTTTTTTTAATTTATTTTCCCTGGAATCCTGAAATCAAGATTTCTCATACTTTCTAAGAAATTCTAGATTCTAGAAAAATCAGTGAACTGTGAGCATAATAGCAGAGTAGAACATACAGAAAAATAAAGAAGAAGAAGAAAGCAAATCGTTTGTTTTCTCCTTAGTTTAGTGTTAGTTTAGTTTACTTTTTCTTCTACTTCCTCTTTAAAAATAATCATAGAAAAGAAAGAATGAAAGATTTGTCCTTTCTTTGCACACATGAAAACTTTTCCTTTTTACCCTTTTTTGACAGTGAAAATTGTAGAAAGATAAAGAGAGTTGAATTTTCACATAGTAGTAGTAGTAGATAAAATAGAAAATTTTTCAAGTCAAGCAAGAACAAGGAGAAGAAGAAAAAAAAAACATTTAATGAAAATTAAGTTTGTCCACTAAATTTTCATTTATTTATGACGACAACTTTCTATTTCTTGAAAACACGAGTACGAGTTATAAAATCCATCGTTTCGTCTTTGTTTTTTCCCCAAAAATAATCATGAGAAAAGTTTTTAAATTTCCTTTTGCTCTTCCCTATCTATTCCTGTAACTTAATCCATGTATTTTATATTATATTATTATGGACATACTGAATTTTAATTGGAGGAAACAAATACAAAAATCCTTTAACTTAACTTAAAGAATTCTTATTCTTTACTTACATATCAAATCTCACTCATCTCGGAATTTAATAATACTTTCTAATAATTATAATTATTATTTGTCTCTTCCTTCTGTCACGTCATCATCCAAAAAAAGGCAAAAAAATACAATACATAGCAAATACATCTGAATCAATTTCATCCATCACATACATACACATACCCGCATATCTATCTACCCTAACCCTTTCCCAAGAATAAGAATAAGAAATGAATATTAATATTAATAATCATTTTCCCACATCTACAACAACGGCGACGACACTCAATGGTGGTACCGGTGGTGGAGACACAACAAACTCAAAAAATTGCCTGTAAGGAGAACGAGATATGTGTAATAGAATTAATTAATTTAATATGTACGTAGTACGTTACGTACTAAAAAGAGGGAATGGTATGAGTCGATTCTGATTTGACGGAAAACGGAAAAGCATAGTGCAAAAACTTTGCGAAAATTTACGAACCACAAAACCATCATAATTGCATGATTTAATAATAATAATATAGCACATCAGACAAGTTCTGATTTTGAAGCATTGCAAAATTTCTATAAATTCTCAATGAATAGATTTATTATTACCATGAAATTTGATAAAAATCTCGAACCGATTTATACCATTCCCTCCTCTCAAAAAATGTCAGAATGTCAATTTTCATTAATGAATTTTGATGTTCTGTTCTCATTATTATTTATTATTATGTTATGATTGATCTCTGAGTCTGAGTGTCTGTCTCTGTTTCTATTTTATAACTTTATACTTTACTCTCTTCTTATCAATTCTTGTCAGTGTTGTG